>BSBK01002986.1:107500-221202 GCA_027943335.1 Chamaecyparis obtusa | reverse complement strand
AAGAGAAAAAATGCATGGCATGATGAATCATCTACCTGCCTTACAAAAAAATACAAATTTCTGGGACCTCTCTAAGTAAATAGGGGAATGGTTTTTCTTCTACAAAATATAAAAAAACAATTTTTGTCAAATACTCATACTAGTTCTGATGGAAAATTTTACTACACCATCCATGGGGGAAGCATGGAGCAATGACCATCTGTAGCAGTGGATGAAATGTCAGAACTTGATCCTGCATTTGTTTTCTCCTTGGAAGGTGTTATGGGCATTTGCAATTGGTCTATAGAAACCTGAGTGTTGATTGGAAAGTTGGAAACAATGATATGAAGGGGCATAAATGTTAATCATGTCTCAAAATTGAATTTTTTGGGAATAGGACTTAATGAGTTGCTTAAATGTCTCTGTCTTTCTAGCTCCTTCTTTGCCTTTTCAAATTCCCTCAATCTTTTCACCTATTCTTTTTTTTCTCTTTCTCTTGTCTTTGTATTATTCACAACTACTCTTCTTTTTGCTTCTTCATTGCATTTTCTAGTTTCTTTTGTTCCTTCAAGTCCCTTTCAATAAGTCTAGTAGCCTTTCTCTCATCTATCTGTTCATTTTTTTCTTGCCTTCAAATCTACAATCTCCTTATTTTTGGCTTCTTGTTCCATGTAAATTTCCATGTACTCATCTCCTATGATTATTTGAGATGTGGACTTAGCCTAATTGTGCCACCACTCTCATGAGAATATTTCTCATCAACCTTTGCATTTGGAAACTCAGAAAAGATAATAGTGAATGCATTTGGCTACCTTCTGGTTGGATATTATAGAATCTGTAATATTTCACTCAGGTACTTCGAGCGTCGCTTCTGTATTGTGCAACCCGAGAATGACATCTTTATCTTTATTTACTTATGCTTCATTCTCTTCTTTTGATTACCTACATAATGCATGTGGGTCCGTGCTTAGTTGGGAGGTGGTTTGAATCTACCGCTATAGACTGTGGCTCATGGCATTCATGCTACTGTTGAAACTATTCCATATGTGCAGAGGCGCTATTAAGTCCATTTATTATGTCGTGCCCTAGCTCATGGTTGCATGAAGAGATGAACTAAGCCAACTCATGGCCAAGCTCAAAGGTCAGTGAGTTGTGTGTTTTGACTGCACAGCCATGAGCTAGGGATACATCATTGCCATGTTAAAAATCAGCATTCAAATTTGTGTCCTTGTTGATTTCTTGAAATTGAACTTTCAAAACCAAAAATGGTTAAGTGGATGTGAAAAGTTCGGGGTTAAGAAATGGGAAAAGTTAAGATTTTTGAAAGATTCTCACAAAAAGTTGGGATTTGGGAATTATACTTGCCAAAAGTTCATGATTGGGAGTTGAGACTCGCAAAAAGTTAGGTTTGAGAATTTTTTTACAAAAAGTTAATGTTTTCCAATATATTTTTGTGAATAAAATGGAAATGCCTTAGAATTTTTAAATTTTGACATTTCAAAAATCTGTCATTTAATATGTCTTGCTAAAGCTTGTAAATTTTGTTCCTTTTTCCATGTCATGTATTATGTCTTGCCTTGTAGCTTATATGTTTGAAATTGCTATTAGGCCTTGTAGCTTATATGTTTTGGATTGCTGGAGAGCTTCTAGAGCTAAGCAAGAAGACCATTGTATGAGTTATAGCTGCACACTCAGGTATGAAAATTGTATATTTTTTAATCTAATGTATATTTTAACTAGAATTTTAGCTTATATTTTTTGAAATTGCTTTTAGTGGCTTAATGTTGTAAGGTCTCTTGAAATAAGACCTTCAGGTGGTTGGTCAAACTTTTACAAATATTCTTATCCAAAAATTTGCCTAGAGCAATTGACTGAATGTTATAAAAGGTGATTGGGTTAAATGTCTTAGGAATAAAGTCAAAGAAAGTATATTTTTAAAATATTAAAGTATTAACTAGGTCTAGAAGATTTGTGTACTTTTGATAGTTTTTCTTAGTTTTTGAAAGTTGTAGATCGAAGTTTTCATAGCCCAATTTTTGCTTCCTGCAAAGAACGATCATGTCCGATAATATAAGTGAAGAAAAAAAATAGGGAGACAATCGCTAGATTGTGGTCTAACTTGAAAAGAAAAGGTGATGGAAAATGTTATTTGTCCATGCAAAATTTGTAAGGGCTTAAACTGTAGAAGACTGCTCATCAAAATAGTTAAGAGACATTGTAGGGAGAATGGTCACATTGAAGGGGGGCATGACTATCAATAAGATACTAAATATTTCTCTATTTTGTCTAATTTATACTTTTATTTCTATAATGTAGGTATCATTCAAAGACTCCTTCAAAGGCTTGTTCAATGTTGTCATAGTATTGACTACTCCATCTTTGCAACTACAATGTCTCTATCCTCTAGCTTTTGACTGTGATCTTGCTCAAGGTAAGATGCCCATTCTTGCCTCCACCATACTATCTTCTTGTCTTCTTGCTGTAATAACTACCTATACACTCTAAAACTTGCAAAAATTGCATTTAAAAAGTTGTCAAAATGTTGTCAAGATTGACAACTATGTTTGTCAACTTGACAACCACTATGACAATCAAAGAAAAAGAACCTAATTTGTGAGACCTAATTGAGTAGGTGGGTTTTGAGATTTTGTTATTGAAGTTATAGACCAATGGGTCAAATGATCAAGGATGATCATTGAGGATGTGTGCTATTTTATCTCAGTATGTAGATGTTGATGGGCCTTTGTTTAACTTGATCATCAATAAGCCTTGAGTTGTTAAGTTTGAGTATCACCAATACATCAACACACTTATCATGTACAAGTTTTATAATGGATACATCTCAAACAGTATAATACTTGTCACTATTAATATGATCTATGTGTGTCTAAAGAAATCTTCACAAAACATTCTCATTATCATAATCAAAAAGAAAAGTGACTCCACAAGATTATTTAACATCAATGACAAATTGCCAACAATCTCCCCCTTTGGCATTGACGTCAAACCTCAAAACATTTCTGTAATAGAAAAATATCAAATCAAATTTGAATCATACCCAAATTTGAAACATGGCAAGTCAACAAAATTAGATCTAACTCATCTACTATAAATGTTCTTATTTTATGAAGAAATGGTAGGAAAGCTATTTATAATGTGAACACTGAATGTTATTTCTTCAAGTAACTAGAATAAGTTTATCTAGAAAATAATGTCTACAAGCATGCTGCTAGAATGGGTCAGTGCTTCTCATCCACATATTGCACAGTTCAGGTTCCATAGGATCAGCTTGAAGAAGACTTTCATGACATTGAAAGGAATGATTATAAATTTTTTGAGGGTGTAGGAAAGATCACTCCAGATCTTTCCATGGAGGTTGCTCAGAAATTGAAGTTGATTGTCAATCCCCCCTTAGCCTATCAAACTTGATATGGTGGCTTCAAAGGTGTTGTTGTAACTTTGGGAAGCGAAACCTGGAAGCACATATAAGCTTTCTTTGAGGCCCAGCATGAAAAAGTTTTAATCTCAACATGATATGCTAGAAATTATCACTTGGACACGTTTCCAGCCCTGCTTTCTTAACAGGCAGATCATTACTTTGTTATCAGCTCTGAGAGTTCCTGATAGCACTTTCAATGAATTATAGGATTCAAGGGTGCATAAGCTTAGTCAAATGATTGGAAATGGTGCATAATCTTAGTCAAATTATTTTCCATGTTTCAAGCACTTTTCAGCAACATTGGATGCAAATTTGAGCTTCTCATGATATCCACCTGAGCTTCCATTGTCGCATGATCACATGATACTTTTTTACCTCTTGCGATCATGCAACCGCTCCAAAAGAACTGATGTAACATTTTAAAAACTTTCATTCACCTGGCTTATGTTGTCGCATGAGGGCATGGTACTTTTTTACCTCTTGCGATCATGCGACCGCTCTATTCATTGGCGCATGACATTTTCAAAATGAGTAATATTATATTTAATAATCATTCCACCTCATCGCCGCACTTGTGCTGTTAGTGTACGTGGGTCCTAGTAGAACACATTGTCGCATGATCGCATGGTATTATTTTATTTCTTGCGATCATGCAACCTCTCTATCATTGGCACACATGGACTGCAACATTGGCATTCATGGGTCCCAGTAGAGCGCATCTGTTTAGTCTCCTTTTTATTGACTTTCTCTCTCCTACTCAAGCTTCATTGTCACATGATCGCATAGCATTTTTTTATTCCTTGCGATCATGCGACCGCTTTGTCATTGGTGCATGATATAGTATTTAATAATTAAACCTTCACTTTTCAGGCTTACATTGTCGCATCTACACTATTGGCATACGTAGATTCCCTTTTTTTTTGCCTTGTCGCATGATCACATGGCTGTTATTTTATTCATGCGATCATGTGACCAGTCCATTTTCCAACCGCAACTACCACATTAAAATCAATTTTATTTTTATGCCGTAGGTGTTTCTATATGAAAAGCCTTGACCTCTTTAGTGAATCTGACAGTTGCAGCTAGTTGAATAGGCAATGACTTCCATTGAAACAATCCTTACCATCTATTCAAAAGGGAAGAGGTGAAATATTTATTGTTTGCAAATGATCCAATGACAACACCATGGAAAAATCCAAAATATCTATTCACTGACTTAGCGTGTCAGCAGTGGGTGGATAGGATAAGCACGCATTAGAGACAAAACAAACTATTGGAAGGTTGAATATTGAAACAGGTCTTTAGGGGCTGTTGTAAGTTTTAATACCCATTTTCAATTCATCATTAAGCCAGATGACAATAATTTGGGCTCAGGAGGAGCAGTCACTATCACTACACACAGTGCATTTGTCTGCATCAAGATCCACATTGTCTGAAATAAACCCAATTTCTCTACAGGTCTCGCTGACAATCTGATCATAATCCACAAATGTATACCAAGGTAGTGTGACTACAACATCTCACAAATTACCTCTCCATTATGTTTTGATGGACTATCAAACTCTGTTCCAAAACCCCCATTTTGCACAGGCTGGAATTAAGGATATTGGGGGAGGTTTTGGAATTTGACTTCATGCCTTCCAAATGTATTTGATCATAGTTTATATACATCCTTTCTCACAATTTGTGAGCTTAATCTTCAATCTTTGTGTCCTAAGAGGCAACTCCATATAGACTTATCAAAATCTCCATTCACAAGGGTAGCCTTCACATTCATCTGATGTACCTTTCAATTAGATACAAAGCCTTATTGTTTGTTTTTATGCATGATATTAATATGTTTCTTTAGTTAAAATTGTCACAGAGTCTTCTTGTTTGGAACGGACAAGTTATTTAGTTCTTTGTTTTTTCCCCAAATTGGTGCCTTACACATAGGAAACTATTAAGTGATTGGAAAAATAGTTCAGTTGATGTTTCTTTCTATGTCATTGCTTCATTTTATGCATTCCATCCCATAGTCTTATTGTTTCCTAATCTTTCTGATGAGAGCATTATCATCAACTTAGAAATATATAGCACTTTCCTTCATTTTCTTGCATTGGGCTTTATGCTTTAGATGCATCTTGAGGTTTTTGTGCTTTTTTGGACACTTCTTGTGGTTTTTATGATGAGGGCATTATCATCAACTTAGAAATATATAGCTTTTTTGGCCGCATCCTGTTTGTTCCAACAAATGTTGAAGTATCAAAACCCAGTGTGTTTTCTACCTTTTGGCCCGAAAACCCAATGTGTTTTCAACCTTCTCTTCTCGCATGATCGCATGCGGCTTCCTAACTACATGCGACCATGTGACAAGCCTCTAGCGGCCAAGTTTTAAATGTGTAATTGTGATGGGGTTGTTGTATCGGTGATGGCCATTGGGGCATCGGCGGTACAACAACCCTATCACAATTCTTGGAGTGGCCATCACAATTATGACGGTTAGTGGTTAACATCTTACGGTTGGTCACATGATCGCATGGGCTCTTCTGAGCCCATGCGACCATGTGACAAACCATCAGTGGTCACAAGTAAGGCCGTCACATTTGTGATGGTCAGTGGGTAACATCTTACAGTTGTTCACATGAGTACATGGGCTCTTCCAAGCCCATACGACCATGCGACAATCCACCAGTGGTCACAGTTAAGGCTATCTCAATTGCGATGGCCACACAAAGATTTGTGATAGGGTTGCTGTCACAACAAAGGGTTCGCATTACGATGGAAAGGAGTCACAATTGTGACAACAAGGAGTAGACGTCATATTTTGTTACTAAAAAAATGTGACATCTATGACTGTCGCAATTGCAACACATAGTAGTCGCAATTATGGCACATAGCCATCACAATTTGGAGCCAAATTCATTAGTGTTAGGAGTATCAATCTCCCCATTTGACATTATTTTGGTATGTTTTTAAAAAGTGATATGTACATATAGATATGTATACTATAATTTTCTTTCTTATATCTTCTATCATTCTTATGATATTTTCCATAGCACTTACATCGTGTTGCTAACTAGATCCTTTGCATTTTGAATCTATTTCTATAGTGATTCCATGTGTGATAGATTTTTTTTTTTTGAGTTCTAGTAGATCCATCCTGATCTTAGTCTACTCCTTTCTCAACTCAAATTGCACTCCCATCAAGTTATTTAGCATCTCATAGTATTCTTTTATTGACATAAGCTCAATGGAAATCTTAGATAATTGCTCGGTGAGCTCTTTTTCCACATTATTATCTTTTTATTTTATCTCCTTTCTGAAATTGTAAAACAAATAAATCTTTAGAAATAATGAAAGAATTCATTGAAATTCATTTTCCAATTCATTGATTAACTCTAAAATAGTTACCTTGTCTAAAGAAACTAATTGAATAATTTCTTCAATCACCTTTATCTCCATCTCCTTCTTGTGAACTTGTAGCATATATTTGGCAGTGTCTATGCCTAGTTGGTTAATATGATTGAAAAGTTCTCTTAACTGACTGTATATGTCTCCATTTTTATTGATCATTTCCTTAGGTAAAATCTCATTCAGAACACCTTTTAACTACTCCAACACATCCTTTTTCTTCTTTTTAGGTGTAAGCTTATCTTGAGCATCTTTCCTCCTAAATAGATTTGTGAACTCCAAGACTTCCTTAGGGATTATTTTTGTGTAATCAACATTCTCTCTTACAATGAATTCATTTATATCAACCTCTTTTTCAACTTTCATCTTCTTTGAATTTCTCTTTGAAGTGGTTTCCTTCTTTGCATCTGATTGAGTAGATGTCTCCTTGGTTTTATCTTCCTTTTCTTTCTTCTACACTTCTTGTTTCTTCACTCCCTTATTCTTAGTTTCCTCTTTATTTTTATATTCTACCTTTTCTTTCTATTTTTATTCTTATTATTGTTGTGTAGTTTTCTCGATGGGAGTCCATGACTCTTCATTCTTGTTAGCACGTGCAAAAAATTTTATGGCTTCATTATCTTTCCCCTGGTCTCTGTATCATTTTTCATGTCTCTAGCTAAAGCCCTAAGTAGAATATTCAAAAAACTAGCTGTTACATTTAAAACCCTTTGTTTTGTCAAGGCCCTATTCTAATTTTAAGTTACCTATTTTCTAGCCACTTAAAATCCTAATTTACATGTGCTAATTTGTTATCCCTTTGTTGCATGATCGCATGAACCTTTTTCATGTTATGTGATCATGAGACTAAGGTTTTATGTCGGCTCCCTTTAATATTTCCCTAAGTCAGTCGGCTTTATTTTTCCTAAGTCCTGGGCCTTGAATTTCCTAATGTTCCAGCTTACTATTTTATGGGCCCGGTCTTCTAAAAACATCTTAATCTGATGATTAGCATAAGTTCTCATAGGCTATGTCAGTAGCTTGAGATCTTATGCTAATCATTGATCTTTCCTGATGATGCAGTGTTTCAAAGAAGTGGGACCTTCTGATAGGTGTGCACGATTGACAGTCTCTCACTGGTCCACCTATTTATGATTTGGCAGTTGTTAGTGGGTCTTGGGTTGCCAACATGTTAGAGGGTCTTGACATCTACAGAGGATTGACAGTGGGCGTATCTTTGCAAGGGGTGTTTCATATATATGAGATTTTGAGACAACTATTGATTCTTTTGTGTAATGTAACCTTTTCTTTTAGCGGGTCCACTATTATGTATACTTAGTTGGAAAAATGTGATTGGTCCACATTGTGTGAGCTGGATGTGTTGTCAGGCAAACCCGATATCTCAATCAAAAGATTCAAAATCAATGGCAGGCGCTTGATCTCATGGAATCTTCCAAGTGGTATAATGTTCTTAGTGGGGCCATTTTCTAGGTGGTGTGTAGTTGTTGAAATCTTATTGGTCAATGTGAGGAATCAACATGATGGGGTCATTGTTAGAAGGATTAGTGATGGGGACAAAATCTATGGTTGGCATAAGTTCTCATCAATTGTATCAGAGGCATGAGATCTTACGCCCACTATTCATTTTCAAAGGCTTAGGCAGGTGGGTCCTGTGTCGGTGGTGACTAAGTAGTGATAGGGAATGATGTACTGACAAATGGCACAAAGCAGGCCCAGGTGGGGTCTAAGGTCTTAGCAGTCCTAACAAAAGTGTTTAGCAGTTTTGATAGATTTCAATGAGTTTACTCATTCGAAAAGTAAGATGGTAGTTCTCTAAATGTTTTAGTGGTTCAGCCAGCAAGCATTCCTATAATCACTAAACTTTCTAGCTATATTATAAAGTGTTTCATGAATTGGCAAAAACCTTCAGTCACTAGTTCACCAGATGTTGCTGTGATGAGTTAAATTCCTTGTCGCATGTTCGCTAGGAGTTAACCCGAGGGCGGCAGTTGAGTTAAGGACTTAAAGCTCGCAAAATAAAGAGATATAATAGTTGCGATATAAAGTTGGCATAGATTTAAATTATGACTGCCAATTTGCTGCTGACGCCATGAAGTGACTGTTTGATTTCAAATTTGAATTTGTAGAGGGTTTCCTGCGACCAGAAGGACTAAAATTGAAAGCTTTCATGACTGGATTTGATTTTTTTGGTGGCACTTGTTGTTGTGTTGTGGTCCAAGGTGTTCCATGATCATCTATAGGGGTTTGTACTATGTTTTTTTATGCTCAAGGTGTGTTTGCAAGTGGCCAAACAGGTTGACAATTTGGCATTTCCATATTTGTAGTACTTTCTCAGATATCTATCATAAGAGCAAATCTTTCTCAAGCATGGCTGACTGGTTTTCATCCCCTACATTTAAATTGTTTACCATTTCAGCTAATGCGGTGGGTGAAACCCTAACCCTAGTCACCTGAAGCTTGATGCATCCTCTTTGAGGATTCCAAGGTGACTAGTGGTGGTATAAGTTGCAGCTTTTTTTATTTTGTGAGGGTTCCAAGACTTTCTTTTGGTCCATGGTTGTTGTTGATGGTATTATACTGAGTAAGGAGAGCCTGGATTTTGGGTCTATTTCTTTGGCATTTTGCTGTTTGATAATGTATTGATTCTGCAAGTCTTAATGAGAATATAGTTGAATTCCAATCTCATACTGGTGTATGTCTTTTTGTTTTGTTCTTGAGCTCATATATGTTAACTTCACAAAGTGGGTTAGTATATGGTAAACAAAGAGTATTTTGAGATTATCTTTGAGTTCCTAACAAAGTTAGGATTAAATTCTTTCAAGTAGCCTCATTGAGTTCATGGCTTGATAAGAATCTAATGTCCTGATATGTGAGTGAGAGGGATAATAGGAAAAGCACTTATCCAAAATTCAATTATGTTTGAGTTGGGGTCTTTGGTTGATGTATGCTATTAGGTGACTCTATGCCCTAGTTAAGGCGCTAATCATTTCTCTAAAGGCAGTCCATCATCATCAATCACACACACACACACATTCAAATGATAAAATCTTAAATTAGTTAGTAAAGAGTATATTGGTATAACATTCAGTGATTCCTTTCAAGAAGTGAATCAAGGGTACACCCACCTGAGCATTGAGGCTCAAAGTGTAGGAGGATCTCTTTTGATCCTTGTTAATTGGCCCTCATCCTTGTAGACTTTGGAGTAGTGATAGAGTCAAAGTATAAATCTACAAGTTGAAGATCAAAGGGAACTACCAACAAAATGGTGACTCTATTGGGGAGAGTCTAGAGATAAAGCTATAAAGTCCACTCTTGTTTCTTGTTTTATTCAGTTGAAAAGATTTCCCATCTAGGTGGGTGGTGACTCAAAAGGTTAAGAACTAGTGTCATATTGTAAATCATGGACAAAATGAGGAATACTAGGTCCTTTTTCAGAAAGAATCTGGAGGTCACTCTAGAGCAGTTGCCTAGACAACAAAATAAGAGCTAGATTAGAAGGAATGGTGAGTCTACTAGTGCTCCCATAAGAGAACAAAGAAATAATAGAGGTAGAGCACCACATGTTTCCTCAAGTGAGGAAGGTTCACAAGACATAGTTTCTAGATCAAATGGTGTTCGTTCTGAAGATAGATTTTATGATACCCCAGAGGCTTTATTTCAAGACAAGGATCCATTACTTGTAGGTCAGGATGAACAAGCTAGAGAGATGGGTTTGGAGATTGATTTAGATCTAGATGAAGATAATTTCAGAAGAGAACCCATGAGACCAAGGAAAGTCCACTTCCCATATCAAAATCGTACTGATATGGATGTGTCATTAGGCTTTGACGACATTATGGTAGACCCAAATGATTTAAATGCACTAAGGTTACAGTTGGTAGAACAAGATGCCATACATAAGAGGCTACAGGAGGAGAGAGAAGCTAAAAAGGTGAATGCTCTAATAGAAAGATAGTCTCTCCTTAGAAAGATTAATGAAATGGAGGGAAACAAGATGCTTGCTTCTACTCCTAAGACTTTGCAACATGATGTTTTTGGTGATCCTGAGGCTTTGAGGAGTGAGCAAGAGTGCTTACTGCAAGATGATGAATTTGATAAGGAAGGCCCTATGGTTAGACAGGTTCAAAGTTATGCTTCCCTCCCTAAAGATAAAGATGGACATGAGATCACTAGGGCTGTCGTTACTGCTGGTGAGAAAGGAAAGCAAAAGATTGTGGGACATCAAACAACTAGATCATTGACAATACCAGGGGTCACACCATGCAATTTAAATAAGGACATAGAGATAGAAAGAAGAAGAAAAGAAGATGAGGACCTTGCAAGAAAATTAGAGAAGGCTAAAATTTAAGCCTCCATTGCAAAAAAGAGAAGAAAGATCTAGTTCTTGATGGCTTCAGCTACAAATGCTCTTGGTCCATCTGCTACTGAACTAGGTATGCCATCTATGACTAGTACTATTCCACTTAGTAATGCTACTAGTTCAATTCCTTCTTCATCTGCTAGGATAGGTGCTGATCCTAGACAACAGTCAAATGCACATATAGATGGAAATGTAAATGCAAATGTTGATCCTAGGGTTAACACTAGTTGAATTTTTCAAAGAAGACCTATGCAATTAGAAGGCTATAGGAAAATTAGTTTTGATTGGATACCAGGCTACTAGAATGCTTTTCCAAATGATATAAGAGTAAGGTACCTAAGTTTGCTGGTAATAATGCTATTAGATGTGAGGAGAATCTTAGGTTATTTTTTGATATGCTTAATGATTATGAGGTAGAGCATGAGGATGTAGTCATGAAATTGTTTGTTCAATCTCTAATGGAGGATGCTAGAGATTGGTTTAAGAGACTTCTTGATAAATGTATTGATACTTCAGATTATTTTGAGAGATGTTTTAAAGAGAACTATGGTGATAGGCCTAATGCTAGTTTCATGTTGAATGAAATCAATACCATAAGGAAAAATCAAAATGAGTCTACAATTGAATTCAACATGAGATTTCAGAAGGGTATGTATAAGTTGTTCCAAGTTATGTGGTTAAATGACAATGTTTGTCTAACTACATACTTCAATGCATTTGATGGAAGGATGGGATACTTGTTGAGGGACAAAGAACCAAGAACTCTTAGAGATGCTTTTAGGATTGCTATCAATATTGATAACAACATGAAGATATCAGGGAAGTTGGGTGGGAAGAGAGATGACCCTAAGTTGTTTGCGGACAAGAAATACAAAAAGGAAAATGATAGGAATATTGGAACTAAGAGGAAAGAAGAAGATAAATTGGATAAGGTTCTCAATGCATTGAAGGATTTGAAGGCACCTGCAAATAGGAATATCAGTGCTCCTACCAATGAAAGGCCTCAGTTCAATAACAATTTGAATAAGCAGAATAGATTATAGAAGTACTCCTACAACACCCAATGGAAGGATGACAAGCCTATTGTCCCTGTTGCAAGAGGAAAGAATGATAGAGGTCTCCCTGACCCTCTACAAAAAGCTTCAATAAATGTCATGGAGGACATACCTTGGTGTGTTGCATGCCAGTCCCCTCATTCTGCAGAGCATTGTGTGGTTGCACATTCTATGGCTGCAAATCAAGATTGTGCCAATGAGGAGGTAGATCAAGAAGAAGATCAAGATGATGTTGGATGCAACATGGCTACTTCATATATAGGATATGAAGATGATTCTAATTTTGATGAAGAAGTAGATGTAAATGTGAAGAGACACAATGAAGCCCTTTTTCATCAAGAGGTTTTTTCTGATAGTGAAGACATTGATAAGAAGACATGTAACATGAACTCTTCCTCTGAACCAGTAAATTTAAGAAGACCTTCTATAGAAGAGATGGATAGGATTACTGCAGAAATGATTGTTCAAGTGCAAACTAGAGGCATGGTGACAAGGAATACAAATGAAAAAGCTACAGGAATATTTATAAATAGTAACAACTCCAGAGAGCTTAATGAGAACAAATCAAAAGGTGATCACATTATGAAATTCAAGAATGTAAAAGGTAAGAACTATGAGCCTAAGGGAGTTGGAGTTGAAAGATTTTCTAGTGAGACTAAGAATCCAGTTAACACAATGGCTAAGGTTGAAAAAATGAGGGTGGTTAATACACCTAATCTATTAGATAAGAAAAAGGATGCTAAGGCTATGCAGATTGAGATTCTTTCCTCTGGTCTTGTTGATATGTTAGCTATATTGTCCCAAATTACAGTTAAGGTTCCATTGTCAAAATTGTTGAGGATCCCTAAATGCAAAGACAAAGCTATTGCATGGGTAGATGATATTCATAACAATGATGTTGCATGCAATGGATCTCAAGATAAAGCTTTGAAACATGTTGTTGCTCAAGGAATTGTGTCTCAAATTCCTCCTATATATTTGGATAGTTCTATCAATGCTAGCCTTGAAAACATTGATGCATTCTTTTTAAGAGTTCTTGTGAATGGAATGAAACTAAGAAATTGTATGATTGATAGTGGTGCCTCTAATGCTATCATGCCATTCAAAATCATGGATAAATTGGGCCTGAAAGTTGATACAATTCAAGGTAGATGTTGTGCAATGGATAAGAGGGAGGTACCAGTTATTGGGACTATCAATGCAATGCCATATAGGCTGGTAGCATATCTAGAGAAATAATTGACAATGAGTGTTTTGGTGGTGGACATCCCTTCTCATTATGGGATGCTGCTATATAGAAGGTGGAGTTCTGCCATGGGTGGAAGTCTATAGTGTGATCTATCCTATGCTACTTTCAAGATTAATGATCAGTTTGTCAAGATTGATCGAGAGCCAAGAGTATGCCATATGATTAAAAGGAATATTGATAATGAAACTACATGTTTTGTGGATACTGTTATTAATGCTTTTAGGGCAGAGATCCATGTACTTAAGGAAACTTTTTTGTCACCTATCTCTATTGAGGTAAGTGCTAATTCTGTGAAAGATGATTTGTGGGTAATGTACTCTGATGGTGCAAATTGTAAAGATGGAGCAAGAGAAGGTATTTTACTCATTTCTCCTAATGGAAACACCTACAAATTTTCTTTCAAATTGAATTTCTTTTGTACCAACAATATAGTGGAATATGAGGCATTTTTGTTAGGACTGAGGTTGGTACAAAAACATGGTATTAAATTCATAAGTGTTGTTGGTGATTCTGAGTTGGTGGTGTGCCAAGTCAGGTCAATATATGCTTCCAAGAACAAGAGTTTAAAACAATATAGGAATGCAGTTTGGGATTTGATTGAACATTTTAATGCCTTCACTATTGAATGGAAGGATAGGAGTAACAATAAGATGGCTAACTTGTTAGCTAATATTGCAATCAATCCCACTGATATTACTTTTGCTCATATCTCTAAAGTTGAAATTTAGGCTAGGCCTAGTATACCAGATAATATTGAGAATTGGCAAGTTTTTGATGATGATAATGATATCTTGAAGTTTATGAGTTGTGAAGATCAATATCATGGTCAGGAATTTGATTGTTCAACCTTGGTTGAGTCAATAGAAGTAAAAGAGGTTGTCTTTGGCAATTAGGTCATTCAACTCAAAACTAACAAGGTGCCCAAGGGGCTTGTTTTTTTGGAGACTATCTTTGATAACCAGGATAGAGTTCAAAATAATATCAAAAGGGATGATCATGATGATCTAGAGGAGATAAATATTGGAACACATGAGGAACCTAAGAAGGTATACATTGGTAGGGACATGTCTCACAATGTGAGAAATTCTCTGATTGAATTACTAAGAAAATTTAGGCATGTTTTTGCATGGTCATATGATGACCTAAAGGTTTATATAGAAGATTTATTTCAGCATATTATTCTGGTGAGAAAGAAGAATGGTGACATTAGACTTTTTGTGGACTTTAGGAATTTGAACATCAGCTCATTAAAGGATAACTATTGTCTACCCAATATGGAAACTATGTTGGAGAGAATGACCGAATCAGAATTGATGTCTATGATGGATGGTTTCTCTGGTTACAATCAAGTCATTGTGAAAGAATCAAAACAGTTCAAGATAGCTTTCACAACACCTTGGGGGACATATGTTTATGTGAGAATGCCTTTTGGTCTCACAAATGCTAGTGCTAATTTTCAGAGGGCAATGGATGTTGCCTTTTCAGATTTTATAAATGATTTCCTTGTTATTTATCAAGATGATTTAACTACATATTCCAAGAAGGAAGATGATCACTATACTCATTTAGAAAAAAATATTTGTGAGGGCCTTGGAATTTTCCATTTCATTAAACCCAAGGAAATGTGCTTTCGGTGTCATTGAAGGAAAGTTGCTTGGCCACTTAGTTGGGAAGAAAGGATTGAGAATTGACCTTGAGAGGGTAGTAGCCATTGATAAAATTTAAAGACCAAAGAATGTTAAAGGGATTTAATCCTTCTTTGGTTAGGTCAATTTATTGAGGAGGTTTGTGACAAATTTTGTAGAGGTTACTAGACCTATCTCTAAGATGTTGAAGAAGGGATCTGCAATCAATTGGGAAGGTGAGCATGATGAGGCTTTCAAAAATATCAAGCAGGCTATCAAAGATGCACCAGTGTTTAAGGCACCTAATTATAATGTCCCAATGCACATCTTTTCTTTTGCATCTTTTCACACTATTGTTGCAATTTTGTTACAAAAGAATAAGGATGGTTATGAGCAGCCTATTGCATTTTTCAGTAAATCTTTGTAGGCTACTGAATTGAAGTATGACATAAATGAGAAATAAGCATATGCACTTGTGAAGGAAGTCAAGGCTTTTAGGTGTTACTTGATGGGAGAAGTTGTGATTTCTTTTTTGCCAAGTGCAGTAGTCAAAGATATTTTCTCACAGCAAGAGGTGTTTGGGAGAAGATGTAGATGGATCAATAGGATCCAAGAATTCAACATTGATATCTAGATTACTAAATTGGTTAGAGGACAAGGATTGACAAAGCTGATGGCTCAATCCAATCTTGATGCAAATCAGGTAAATCATTATGAAATTGATTATACATGTGACATGGATGATTGTGTTTGGTATCAAGATATTATCTATTACTTAAGAAATATGAGATGTCCAGCAGGAATGAATGATAATAAGAAGAGGACATTGAAATTACAGGCCATCAAGTATGTAATTGTGAAATGTAAATTGTATAGAAAGAATTTAGAATGCATACTTTTTAAATGTGTAGATGAGGATCAAGCTAACAAGTTGTTAAAAGAAATGCATGAGGGAGTTTGTCGTTGACATTACATGGGTAAAACAACTGCTCATAAAATCTTGAGAGTAGGTTTTTGGTGGCCCACAATATTCAAGGATGTAGAATAATTGGTGAGGAGGTGTGATGATTGTCAAAGGTTCTCTGGTAAGCTTAAATTTTTAGGTAATGTGCCATTAAAACTAGTAGAAGTTCATGCTCCTTTCCAAAAATGGGGAATTGATTTCATAGGGGAGATAACAAACAAGTCAAGTGGAGGACACTCATGGATCTTAGTTGCCACTGATTACTTTACAAAGTGGGTAGAGGCTATACCTACAAGAAATGCAACTAGCAAGGTGGTAATTGATTTTCTATTGAATAATATTGTTACAAGGTTTGGTTTCCCTGAGAGGATAGTTAGTGATAATGCAATGTGCTTTAGGTCTGTTGAATACAAGGAATTATACAAAGGTTTGGGAATTTAAATTTCTAATTCCTTACCTTATCATCCACAAGGAAATGGTCAAGCAGAATCATCTAATAAGAGCCTGATTAAGATCCTCAAGAGGATCCTTGAAAACAATAAAAGAGCATGGAATTCAAAGCTGCCATTAGCTCTATGGGCTGATAGGATAACTGTGAAGAGGGAAATTGGTTGTGCACCATTTGACCTAGTATATGGAATACATGCAAGAATGCCTCAAAATAATTTATTAGAAATGTACAAGTTTGTGCAGTTATATGATGATGACATAGATGATGAGATGTAGTTGAGAATTGAGGACCTCATTAGGTTGGATGAGACTAGAAGAGAGTTAGTTGCCAGGAATGCCAAATTGCAATTGCAGGTTAAGAGTTTGTATGACAAGAAGGCTATTGATAGGAAGTTTGAACCTGGTGATTTGGTGTTAATTTGGAATGCCAGATTGGAGGATAAAGGAAAACATGGTAAATTTGATCCACTGTAGTTAGGGCCATCTTTAATTCATGAGAAATGGGGCCAAGATTCATATATTGTGAAAGAGTTGAATGGTGAAGTTTAGGAATTGCCAGTTCATGGACAATTCTTGAAGAAATACTTCAATTGAAGGTATCTTTCTTTCCATGAATAGTAGTTAGGTTTGTACATTTTGTAAATTCTGTAAATAGTTGCCTGCCCCTATCCTATTTTATCTTGGTCTGTAGGGTTTTTGTCCTATTGCTCTTTGTTGTCAATTTTTTTCCAGTGGGATGCTTTGTTTTAAACCAATGATTCTAGATCCTTGCTATACCTGTAGGACGCATACATCCCTAGACAGAGCCACTGTTAGCATGTGAAAATTTTTTTATGGCTTCATTATCTTTCCCCTAGTCTCTGTATCATTTTTATGTCTTTGCCTAAAGCCCTAAGAAAAATATTCAAAAAAATAGTCGTTACATTTAAAACACTTTGTTTATCCCTGGCCCTATTCTAATTTTAAGTTACCTTTTTTTCCCACCACTTAAAATCCTAATTCACATGTGCTAATTTGTTATCCTTTTTTCATATGATTGCATGAACCTTTTTCATGTTATGCAATCATGTGACTAAGGTTTTATGTCGGCCCCCTTTAATATTTCCCTAAGTCAATCGGCTTTATTTTTCCTTAGTCCTTGGCCTTGACTTTCCTAATGTTCCAGCTTAATATTTTCTAAGCCCGGTCTTCTGAAAACATCTCAATCTGATGGTTAGCGTAAGTTCTCATAGGCTATGTCAGAAGCTTGAGATCTTACACTAATCATTGATCTTTCTTGATGACGTAGCATTTTAAAGAAGTGGGACCTTCTGATAGGTGTTTACGATTGGCAGTCTCTCATTGGTCCAGCTATTTATGATTTGGTAGTTGTCAGTGGGTCCTAGGTTGTTGGTGTGTCAGATGGTCCTGACATCTATAGAGGATCAATGGTGGGCATATCTTCGCAAGGGGTGTGTCATATATATGAGATTTTGAGACAACCGTTGATTCTTTTCTATGACATAACCTTTTCTTTCAGCGGGTCCACTACTACATATACTTAGTTGGTGAACTATGATTGGTCCACATTTTGTGAGCTAGATGTGTTGTTAGGTGGGCCCGGTATCTCAATCTAAAGATTCAAAATCAATGGTGGGTGCTTGATCTCATCGAATCTTCCAAGCCTTTGAGATCATGCACCATCTGTTCAATTTTCTAGGTGGTATAATGTTCTTAGTGGGGCCATTTTCCAGGTGGTGCATAGTTGTTCAAATCTTATTAGTTGATGAGAGGAATCAACACGGTGGGGTTGTTGTCAGAAGGATCAGTGACAGGGACAAAATCTATGATTGGCGTAAGTTGTCATCAATTGTGTCAGAGGCATGAGATCTTATGCCCACCATTCATTTTCAAAGGCTTAGGCAGGAGGGTCATGTGTCAGTGGTGACCGAGCAGTGATAGTGAATGATGGAGTGACAAATGGCACAAAGTGGGCCCAAGTGGGGTCTAAGGTCTTAGCAGTCTGGACAAAAGTGTTTAGTGGTTTTGATAGATTTCAATGGGTTCAATCATTTGCAAAGTAAGATGGCGGTTCTCTAAATGTTTTAGTGGTTCAGTGAATAAGCATTTGCATAATCGTTAAACTTTCTGGTGGTATTATAAAGTGTTTTGCTAATTGGCGGAAACCTTCAGTCACTAATTCACCAAATGTAGCTGGGATGAGTTGAATTCATTATCGCATGTTCGCTAGGAGTTAACCCAAGGGTGGCAGTTGAGTTAAGGACTTAAAGCCTACGAAACAAAGAGATCTAATGGTTGCAATATAAAGTTTGCCTAGATTTAAATTATGACCACCAATTTGCTGCTCACGCCATGAAGTGACCTTTTGATTTCAAATTTGAATTTTCAGAGGGTTTCCTGTGACCAATAGGACTAAAATTGAATGCTTTCATGGCCAAATTTGATTTTTTTGGTGGCACTTGGTCTTTCGGTGTGGTCCAGGGTGCTCCATGATTGTCTACAGGGGTTTGTACTATGTTTTTTGTGCTCAAGGTGTGTTTGCAGGTGGCCGAACAGATTGACAATTTGGCATTTCCATGATTTGCAGTACTTTCTCAGAGATCTATCATAAGTGAAAATCTTTCTCAAGCATGGTTGATTGGTTTTCATCCCCTACATTTAAATTTTTGACCATTTGAGCTGATCTGGTGGGTGAAACCCTAACCCTAGTCACCTAAAGCTTGATGCATCCTCTTTGAGGATTCCAAGGTGATTAGTGGTGGTATAAGTTGTAGGTTTTTTTATTTTGTGATGGTTCCAAGACTTTCTTTTAGTCCTTGGTTGTTGTTGATGGTATTATACTGAGTAAGGAGAGCCTAGATTTTGGGTTTGCTTCTTTAGCATTTTGTTGTTTGATAATGTATTGATTCTGCAAGTCTTAATGAGAATATAGTTGAATTCCAATCTCATACTGGTGTATGTCTTTTTGTTTTGTTCTTGAGATCATATATGTTAACTTCACAAAGTGGGTTAGTATATGGTAAACAAAGAGCATTTTGAGATTATCTTTGAGTTCCTAACAAAGTTAAGATTAAAGTCTTTCAGGTAGCCTCAATGAGTTCATGGCTTGATAAGAATCTGATGCCCTAATATGTGAGTGAGAGGGATAATAGGAAAATCACTTATCCTGAATTCAATTGTGTTTGAGTTGGGGTCTTCAGTTGATGTATGCTATTAGGTGACTCTATGCCCTAGTTAAGGCACTGATCCTTTCGCTAAAGGTAGTCCATCATCATCAATCACACACACACACACACACATTCAAATGATAAAATCTTAAATCAGTTAGTAAAGAGTATATTGGTATAACATTCAGTGATTCCTTTCAAGAAGTGAATCAAGGGTACACCCACCTGAGCATTGATGCTCAAACTGTAGGAGGATCTCTTTTGATCCTTGTTAATTAGCCCTCTTCCTTGTAGACTTTGGAGTGGTGATAGTGTCAAAGGTGTATTAAAATTATCTATCAAAGTATAAATCTACAAGTTGAAGATCAAAGAAAACTACCAACAATTCTAACCTTGTGTATATTCAGGCTCTATTGTATTCTTGCTCTCCACATTTTTAGTATCCTAAGTTGGCTCGGTAGCATAATCAGATCTTCTGGGTTCTTTTCTTTTCACATTTGAGATATCTTCTTCTATCTTAGAAAAATCCATTACCTATATAATGATGGGATCTTCTTCCATCAATCTAGCCTTGGGAAAATCATCATCTTCCATAGATTTTGTCTCTATGGCCTTGGTTTCCAAGACATCTTCATAAATTTTGATAGTATCATCTGGATCTTGTTCAATGATGTCTTCAATAATGACTCATTCTTTATTGTTTATCAACTTGACTATTCTAGACTTGTACTCCTAGTCCTTGACTCCTTCAATAGTTTGTTGATCTATAGAAAATATATTTCTCCAAAGATCAGTGGTGTCTTTTTGTAATTCTTCTAGTTGACCAACCATAATATTCAATACCCTTCCCTTTTCTAGAAATATTTTTAAATATTCATTTAGGGTATCTTTTCTTCCTTCTTTTTCCAGGTCTAGGATAATTATTGCAAGGGACCTTTCTCTCATTTTCTTCTTGACATCAAGAGAATACTTCTATCTTGCATTTATTTTTTTTATAAATTTATTTATCAAGATTTTGTACTACCTCAATTAGTGATGTTCTAAACTTATGCAATGTAGTAATGACTCTCCCTTAAGTCTTACTCTTCTCATCAATCCTTGTGCCATATTTTAATTGTTTCATGACTAAATTACCTCCATATCTTTCAAGTTTCTTGAGCTATTCTCGAAGACATTTCACTTTTTTTCTTTGTGCAACTTTAAATTCTAATAAGTCATTTGACTCGGTATCACTCCACTTTTTTAATTTCAATTTTCTTCATGGTCTTCAAGTGGCCTTTCTTTCTCTAAAATAGTTATTTTTATTTACTGGTTCAACTTTTTCTTTCTTCTTCCCTCTTAGTGTGGTGGTAGACCTTGCAGATGGTCTTATACTGACTCGAATAGAATTTTATTTTTTTACTTGTATCTTCTTCCCCTTGATCTCTAAAGGCCCAGAAACTATTTTATCTTCAACATCAACAATGCCTAGACTCTTAGATAATGCACTTATCATTTTACTTGTTTCCCTTATTTCTTTTGGTATCAATATACCTACCCTTACTTTGTCCTTAACTTCCTCATATGTTCCATACCGAGTTGAATTTTTTCCAACCGGTTTCTCCAATGATTCTTTTATTTGAATTCTAGCAACATATATATTAATATCATAACCCATAGGCAGTAACCACTCAATTCTATGTTCTAGAGCTCTTATGATGCAAACATAAGTATATTATACTTCAAAACATAATGTACATCCTTGCATTCTTCCACTAACTAAGGTGGAAGTCTATATCTCTTGTGTATTGTAGATTGAAATTTTCTAAAGTAATCATCCAAGATTACATTAAAATTATCAGCCATGCTTTGAATATATTCACTAATTTGATAAACCAATAGGTTTATATTCTTTCCATGTAACTTCACTGATTGTTGTAAAATAATTTTGGAAGTAAAAGAAAATACATACTAGCAGTGGTTTAAACTTCAATGTATTTTTATTTTCATTACTTATAGTGTGGATTTTTCCATCCAACTATTTCAATAATATCTCACACAAATCAATCATATTTTCCATTTTGACAATCTTGTAGGTTATGTCTACTCCTCCATAGAGTACACTATGTACCCAAGATGATTGGAATATCTGGTAGGATATTATTTTTGATGCATAGTTTAATTCATGGTCTTCTATTGTCAATAATTTTAGTCCTCGTCCATCCCGTTTGGCTTTTGTAATTTCACACAACTTGTTCTTATCTATTTTCTTGTAAGCCCTTAGTTTATCACTAACCAAAAATCATGTTACTATATGAAAAAAATCTTTAGTGATATTTACTAGCCCATCAAGCCACATAAACTATTCATGCACTCTTCTTAGCACAATTATCATCCATTAATGTTTAAAAACTATTGGTACATGCATATCATAGAACAAACCCTTGCTTAGCAAATATGTGTGGTCGGTCTATAAATTTTCATTTATAAACAAGTTCTTTTATGATGTGTAATGCCTCTCCAACCCTAACATGCTCTTGTTATACACATTGGAAGTTAGGGAGTGTTATAGGGGATTGTATGGTTGTTTTTGTAAGAAGATGATCCTTCTTGAGGTGTTTGTATAACCCAATTCAATAACTTGACATTATAATTTAGGAAATGATAAATCTTATATAGGTATGTTCGTTTATATATTCTTGTGCATCCATGATATTCTAGGACGTTGATATTATGGGATCACGTAATTAATCTATATGCTTAATTGTGAGACGCTCCTTATTAATTTTTATGATTATCTTAGGTTAACTAGTTATAATGACTTAATGGTTAATTGTGTTACCCAATCTAATGATGCTTCTTGTTATACTCGACACTAGACATGATTGTGATATTTTAGTTTTTATGGACTGTATATGTCTTCCATACTAGCCTTAGGTGATAGGAACTTAGATATATGGGAGGATACCAGTAGACTTAGATCTACATATCCATATTTATTTGTAGGCTCACAGGGCCAAGCCTAATTCTAGGAGAAAGAGACATAACACTCACCCTTGTACCCTAATTTTTAGGACTGCCAAGATTATTATGTTGAGTATGATAGACTATATTTTTAGTTATTTCAACCAGATTATTATAAGAGTTAGTAATTGATTTACGTTATCAATAAGACACTTTTCTTATATATAATTATATGATTATATTATGAAGATGACGCTAGAATGATTTAGAATAACTGAGAGGGGGGGGGGGGGTTGAATTAGTTATCCTTAGGTCTAGATGTACCAATTGAACTTTTTAGTACTTCAACAACTTAGATCTAATCAACAATTCAAATCAGTCTCTATAGCATATATCATAAACATATAGCATGAAGTCTACTGTCCAAAAGTAATTAACTTATAGAATATAAATCTCTCAACAACATTTACATCAAAATAATTCACATAAGTATAACACCAAGATTTATAGTGGAAACCCAATTTAGAAAAAAACCACTTTGTAACATGCTACTAATTTTGACTCTTTTGAAGTGAGCTTTGTAAGAAGCCAACCTCATTAAAGGTTTACAAACACACTATTAAGTGTGACCCTATTAAAGGATTTATGACACTCTGTTTGAACTGGCCTGGTAAGAGGACTTAAAAACATCCCATTAGAATATCACCTTGATATAAAAAGGATTTATACAATGACTGTTAGGTCAACCTTGATTAAAGGATTTAGACTGATACAATGGTTAGAAAGTAATAGTAGTTTCTGATCTCAAAAATATACAAATTACTTTGCAAATATAGATCTACTTTGCACATATGTTGATTTACTAGCTAACATTCATTTTCATCTCCATATCTGATCTCCTCAGAATTCGCTTCAAGCAATCACCATAAACTTTTTTACCTTCTCCACAAATTCTCCTTCATCCTTCTACTTAGACTTATCAGTCAGTAACATCAACCTCTTCCTCATACATATTAACCTCATAATTATGTTTTCCTTTATACCTCTTTGATCAGATAGATCAATATTTTGTCACTTAATCTCCTCTGAATATCTTAGGTTTAGGTCAGATTCATCGAATCCTTCCATCATTATGTTATTTATCTTTCCCTTCTAGATACATCTCCAAACTTCTCTTTGAATCCATGGAAAGTGATTAACCATGCATTAAATGCTCCATACAATTGATTAGTAATGTCAACATGTTTTATATATCCCAAGATTTCAACTATGTCAACTGGGTTCCTCAATTCTTTCTCCAAATGTAAATTATTGATAGCTGGTCAATACTATTTTCATCTTCTCAGTCATCAATGTGTATCTCGGTCATCACTACAAACTATCTTCCTTGGGAAACACTATATTTTTTCAGTAATTCCCTATCGCTCGACAATTATTGATGGTTGGTCAATACTAAATTTTTTTAGCATATACTACCACTCGGTCAATACTAATAGTACTTGGCTTAAACTAGATTTATTCACTTTTCTCAGTTAGGTCTGTGAGGAATGAATGTTGAATATATCCTATGGGGGAGTATTCATAGCCATTTTGTAGTAGTTTTTCTTGCATTCATGATTGTGATTGTCATTGATGTCAACACAGTGATCTACTAAAGATTAGCAGTGAAGTAGATAGTGTTTGAGCTAGCACACATGGGATATTGAAGATCAAGCTATGCGAAGTTGAGAAATTACTCTATGATGTTTTAAAATATTGTGGTTAAGAGCCTGTATGGAAATTGATTTATTCATCGAAGTTATGAGCATTTCAGTGGAAGCAGTATTTAGGCAGTGTTCATGAGTAGTGGTTTGTGGAAATCAGATGATATATCCTAATCAAGATTGAATCTGGTTATGAAAAGTTGAGTATCAGTTGAAGACATGATGATAGTGATGTGGACATGAGTGCAAGGCCCGTGGTCACATGAGTGAACAATTATCTTATTTGGAAGCTGACAATTTTGTGTAATTATGGAATTTTAATGTAACATGTGGAAGATTTTATTTTGTAATATGTATGCCGAATCATTTGTAATTATTTGAGTGTGGTATAAAGGAAAAATTACTTTCCTTATTGTAATAGGAAAGTGTGTATGGTATTGTGAAAGTGAATTGTGGATTGTGCAATACTTTTTGAAAGAGGATATGTGAAGTACAAAGATCTGCTATTGAGATCTCATGAAGCAGTTGGTTCGGTTTGGCAAAGTCAGAGGAGAAGTATTGAATTGTTGAGATCAGTAATCTTTTGGTATTATTGTGTTGAGTAATACAAAGATCAGTTGGATAGTGTGTTCAATGATCTTTCACATGAAGCTATTTGGGTAGTGGGTTCTTTTGTCTTCTATAAATCCTAACAGAGTTCGGATCTTCTAGCTGGGATTCAAATTCTCCTAATAGGGACTCATATGTACTAAATGTATTTCATAAGACTCCTAATAGAGTCCATTCTCTCACAAGGAATTTTCATATTAGTGCATTGTTTGTGGTCATCATTCCCATAAGGGTTTACTCTTTGATTAAGAGGTTCCCTAGTCAATAGATCTTGTGTTATTGTGTTATTGTGTATGTATATCTTTTTGTGGTTGTTGATTACATTGCTTACATGGTTGAAATCTATTGAATTTGATAAAATTTGTATTTATCTGATAATTGATTCACCCACCCCCTCTCAAATATCTTGTTGGACTTTACCTTCTAATCATTGGTATCAGAGTAGCAGGTCCTTGGAAGAAAAGTTTAACAGCTAAAGGAGATCCATGGTGAGTAATTTTAGGAAAGAAAGTCCTAAGTTTGATGGAGTAAATTTTGACAGATGGAAAGAAAATATGAAGACACATTTACTTTTTTTAGGACCAGGTTATTGATTAATAACAGAGAACCATATGACTATCATTAATGAACACAAGCTTGAAGAATGTAATAATGAAGAAAGAGATCTATTCATGTATAACGTACTTGCCAGAGAAGCACTTTTGTCAGCCCTTCTAGAAAATGAGTTCAATTAGGTAAAATATCAAAATACATCTCATGAAATTTGGCTAGCTTTACAATCTACTTTTGAAGGTGAGGAACATGCAAAGAAAGTCAGACTACATAATTGGATATTTGAATTTGAAGATATAAGAATGATGGAAGATGAATCTGTTAGAAGCGATATTGGTAGAATGTCATAGATTTTTGCCGGTATAAAAGCTTGTGAAGGAACCAAGATAGAGAATGAAGTGATATGGGAAATTATGAGGACATTGACTCCTGCATTTAAGCAGACAACATAGATGATTGAACAAGTTATTCCTTTTACTAGGAACTTCACCAGAAAAACCCTTCTTGGAAGATTAGAAGCAACATAAATGAACTTGTGGCAATCTGGAGATTTACCTAGAATGGAGACAACATTTAGTGCACTTAGTGTTCACCCTACTTTGTCAAGAAGTATCAACGTGAATAGTGATTATGCTAGTATTAGCAGATCTAGAAATGACGAAGACATGAAAATTGAAGAAGGTATAGCCTTGCTTGTGAAAAGAGAAATAGATGGTAAGAAAATTTTAAAATGTTAGACTTTTAAATAATATGGTCATTTTGCATCTAAATGTCCTAAGAGAGTAAAGAAATATAGAAAGAACTTTAGCCTATAAGATC
Organism: Chamaecyparis obtusa; assembly: GCA_027943335.1. NCBI lineage: Eukaryota > Viridiplantae > Streptophyta > Pinopsida > Cupressales > Cupressaceae > Chamaecyparis > Chamaecyparis obtusa. The sequence continues at coordinate 194,895 of BSBK01002986.1, read as the reverse complement.
TAAGGAATGTTATTATGAAAATGATGAAGAATTTGAAGCTAGTTTGGAAAAATCCTTAAGTGAAAGTGATATTGAGAATGATGATATAGGATTTGTAGCAATAAAAGAAGAGAATCCTGAAAGAGAAGTTAAGGAATAAAAGTGATACTAAGAATGATGATATCTTACATGGCCCAAACTTCTTCATTTTCAACTTGTTATATGTACCAACTGGAAATTTCTCCTTCTGCAAATGAACCATGAGTTCATCTCCAACCTAAAATTCCTTATGTCTCCTTTTCTCATCTACTTTAGGCTTATACTAAACCTCCATCTTGGTAATATTCTTTCTATTCTCCTCATGGATGTTCTTCAAGTATTCTGCAAAATCCTCAACTTCAGCACTACTTATCTCTCCTTTATCTATCTTCATCAACTCTGAAGTATTGATGGGATTAATTCCATATACAATATGGAATGGTGATTTACCAATGCTCCTATTGATATAATTATTGTATGCAAAATTTTTCTATGGTAAAATTAAATCCCTTCCTATTGGCTTGTCTCCAACTAAAAATCTCTGCAAAGTTCCCAAAGTCCTATTCACAATCTTTGTTTGTCCATTAGTATGTGGATGATGTCATGAACTAAACTTCAAATTTCTATCTTCAACTTCTTCGACAATGTGCACTAGAAATATCCAACAAACTTAGTGTCTCAATTTGAAACTAGGCTCTGTGGAAAATCATGTAGTCTCACCACTTCTCTGAAAAACAATTCTTTTACATGAATAGCATCATTAGTCTTCTTGTAGGGAATTTCATCTTTGAAAATCTATCATTTACCACAAAAATTGATTCATGTCCCCATTGAGCCCTTGGAAAACTAAGAATAAAATCCATATTGATATCCTCCCATGGCTTCTCTGGTATAGGTAATGGTTGATACAACCTTGTATTCTGCTTCACTCCTTTCTCCATTTGACATACTCTGCAACTCTGTACAAACTTATTGACATCTTGCTGCAACTATGGCTAATAATAATTCTCACTAACCAAAGCAAGGGTTTTATCACAACCAAAATGTCCATCCAATCCATCTCATTGATGAGATGGTCCCTCATACAACTTCATGAAATGCACAAATGACTCCCTCTAAATAGCATACTATCTTGGATCATGAAATCCAACCACTTCATTCCATATAGAGTAACAGGTTCTCTACAAGTTTTTCAAGCTTCTCTAAAATCAGGATCCTCTGGATACAAATTCTTGAGTTCCTTAAACCCAATCACATCAATCTAAAACTTTGTTAGGAATAGTTGCCTTGTGCTAAGAACATCTCCAACCCTGTTAGCCTTTCCACTCCTTTGTTTCAAATGTCTTTGATTTAACTTTCCTTGACTATTCAAATATTGCAAAGCTTAATGATCAGTATAAAAAAAAACTCCTTAGGAAGAAAATAGTGTCTCCACTTCTTCAATTCCATAACTATAGCATAAAATTCTTGATCCTAAACAAATTATTTCATCTTGGCATCATTTAACTTCTCACTAAAATAAGCAACAGGTTTACCTTCTTGACTCATAACAGCTCCTATTATAGTACCACTAGCATCATAGTCTACTTGAAACACCTTATTAAAATATGGAAGTGCTAAAATAGGTTGTTCTATAACTTTATGTTTCAACAGTTTAAAAGTCTTATTTGCCCCATTAGTCCACTTAATCTCTTTCCTATCCCCTCTCATTATTTCAATCAAGGGTCCACAAATACTGATAAATTTTTTGATAAAATTTCTGTAAAAGATAGCCAAACCATGAAAATATATTACCTCCATAGCACTCCTTGGAGTAGGCCATTCAAGAATATCCTGCACTTTCTTTGGGTCCAATTTTAGACATTTTGTTGAAATTACAAAGCCCAAGATACACTAAATCCTTCTTCACTAAACTGCACTTCTTCAAATTAATCAACAATTTCTCTTCCCTTAACTTCTCAAGGACCATATGAATGTGCATCATATGCTCCTCCAATGTGTTACTAATGATCAAAATATCATCTAGGTAAATAATGACAAACTTACCTAGAAATTCTTTCAGAACCTCGTTCATGAGATGCATGAAAGTGCTCGGTGTATTGGTTAGCCCAAAAGACATGACTAACAACTCATAAAATACTTCCTTTGTCTTTAAAGTGGTCTTTCATTCATCTCCTTCTCTAATTCAAATCTGATGATATCCACTTTTCAAATCTATCTTTGAAAAATACACAACTCCCCTCAAATAGTCCATAATATCATCCATTCATGGCAATGGAAACCTTTACTTGCCTGTGATCTTGTTTATAGCCCTTGAATCTATACACATTCTCCATTATCAATTTTTTATTTGGTGCTAATATTGTTGGAACAACATAGGGAATCAGGATCTCACGAATCAGCCCCTTCTATGATAACTCATGTACTTGTCTATTCAGCTATTCCCTTTCTACTAGTGTCATTTTGTGTGTTGCCTTATTTGGAAAACTGGCTTGTGGAATCAAGTCCATTTGATGACTAATCATCCTTGTTGGAAATATTCAAGAATTAATCAAGTTACTGAGAGGGGAGGGGTGAATCAGTAACTCCAAATTTTCTTCTCTTTTAACATGTATTTTACTTTTAACCTTTGCATACAGAAAGCATGAAACTTAAAAGCATTCAAAATAATGACACACAGATTTGGTTACCCAGAAACCTTCCAAAAGAAAGTAAAACTGGGGTGGGGATGAAACCCACAAAGCTTTAATACTGCAGAATAAAGTTGGCCGGTTAAGGCTTACAATTGATCACTTCTGATGATCTGCCCTGTTAGGAGCAATAAGGATTGCTAAATCCACCTTGTTAAAGGATTTACAAACATACAGTGAAGTATGCACTCGGTAAAGAGATTTATACAAAGACTGTTAAGTCTACCCGGTTAAAGGATTTAGTACTGATTCACCTGTTAGAATGAAACAGTAGATCTCTGCTTTGCAACTGGATTGCTGATTGAGATTCTCTGATGTACTGATCACCTTGTGTGATGAATTTGTCTTTGCTGAACCTTATACTTCTGAAGCCTTCTGCAATTCGCTTATCTCTGCCTTTCTTTTTCTTTCACATTATATTCTGCTTTTCATCTTTTTACAATATAGTTTATATACAAGTCTCAAACAATTAATTACAATTACAATTATACAGTCGGCTTGACAAATAAACATAAGTGCTACTAAGTCGGCCCAAATATGGTTACTCAGTTCCTTCACACTGACTCGGTGACTTTCTGATACTCGGCGTCCACTGCATTACTCGGCATCGTCATGCACTCGGTAGAAGTGAAGGCACGGTTCATACTGATCACTCGGTAGGTATTGAACTCGGTAAGCATTGGTGACTCGGTAGACAAGATGTTACTCGGTTTACATTGTCCTGAACGGTTTGTACTAACTTGCTCGGTTTCCACTGTCTGCTCGGTTTTCACTGTCTGCTCGGTTTGCACTGTCTGCTCGGTTTACACTGTCTGCTTGGTTTGCACTGTCTGCTCGGTTTGCACTGTCTGCTCGGTTTGCACTGTCTGCTCGGTTTGCACTGTCTGCTCGGTTTACACTGTCTGCTCGGTTTGCACTGTCTGCTCGGTTTGCACTGTCTGCTCGGTTTCCACTGTCTGCTTGGTTTGCACTGTCTGCTTGGTTTGCACTGTCTGCTCGGTTTGCACTGTCTGCTCGGTTTGCACTGTCTGCTCGGTTTCCACTGTCTGCTCGGTTTGCACTGTCTGCTCAATTTGTACTGTCTGCTCGGTTTCCATCCAGAATGCAAATAAGTGTTGTCACTAGTGGCAATATTGCTTAATGCCAACAATCTCCCCCTTTGGCATTAGTGACAAAAACACTTATTGGCCAAAATTTATATACACCGAATCATGCTGAGTTTTATTTTGATTTTTCAAAATTTGTCTTTGTTATAGGGCTTTATACATTGTCTCCCCCTTTCAATGTGCTAACTGTTTCTTATACAAATCTATACAGTATACATATCTCTCCTTCTATACATATCTCCCCCTTTTTGACGATAATGCCAAAGGTGCATATACAATTTATTTACAGAGAGAATCCAAAATTTGATAAGAAATCAGAATGTACCTTCATTATTAGTGCCAGGGTTCTGTCCCAACTTTCTTGCAGAATCTTACATGTTTGTATGGCAATTTGGATTTCTGCAGAGAGTTCAATCATGTGATCTGCTATGGAGAACTGATTGTCATGAATCAATGTTCTGGAATGTTCAATGTGCTTATACATTGTATTCATGATGGGAAGGATCATGTGTTGGATGTCTAGCAGTGTGGACCGGATCCTTGAGTCTTCTTTCAATAGATCAGACTGCATATTGGATAGATGTGAAATTTTCATGTGATGAGCAGAGCTTGAACTTGGTTCAAGTTGCAGCTTCTGTATGCTAATCTTCATATCCTTATCCATTTTATTCATTTTATCTTTGACATCCTTTGTGAACTCGGCAAAATTGCATAATTTGGCCAAAAGAGAGGTAGCATTCGAATAAATAGACTCTGTATTAGACAAAACTGAAGACAATTCTACTTGGTTGATAGCTATGTGCTGAGCAATGTGCTCAAGCACTTTATTGTTGAATCTCTTCTCGGCTCTTTCAACTAACTTTTCTGTCCCGGATGAGTCCTCATTGTATTTCTCAACTGCTTCTGCCAATTGTAACAAAACATGCTGGGAGGAGTCTACTTTAATGCCTAATGCATCAGACAAAATGTCCTTAGCATCCTTGATGATTTGATACTCTTTGTCTCTCTCCTCCTTAAGCTTCTTTTGTTTTGCTTTCCTTTGGAGGATCTCACCTATATTCTGCATCTGGTCTGCTGAGAGATTTTCAAAATCTAGTGTAGGAATCTCTATCTCTTCATCTAGGTCTATATCCTCAACTATATTTTTACCCAAAAATTTTATACTCGGTAGAGCCTTAGGCTTATCTGTACTTAATGTTCTTGTAGTAGTGATAGTAGATAAAGTAGGGCTAGCTATTGACATTGGTATACTTTTTACTAGAGAACTTACAATATTTACACTTGATGATTCAAAAGCTGGAAAACTTATTGGTACAGGAGACTGTAGCTCGGTAGAAGAAATGGTAGCTGCCTCTGATGTTGCTAGGGATGATTGGACAAATGTAGAAGTTGTCACAACCATGCTTGAAGGTGTCTCTGGGCTGGATGTAGAGACTTTCACTAGAGAGGTAGGAAGGGATGCAATGACTTCTGCTGCTATCCTTACAGTATCATCTACCTCGGTGTCTTCTTCTTGCTCATCGTTGTCATCTTCAATATCCTTTATTATTACAGTTTCAATGCTCGGTTGGTGAAGGTGGTAAATGTTCTTCCATGTGGCTTTTGCAGCCTTCACAACCGATTAAATATTGTTGATCAAAATCAAACAAGTATTGAACTTCAGTGTCATCTTGTTTTCATTCTCTTTTAGTGCCTTCTTAACTTCATCATTGTTCAGGCTCGGCATTAACTGTCTTAGGTTTTGATCAAATATGTCTATTACAGTTTGCCTTGCATTGCTCCATCTCATTCTTATCGGATTCAATAGAACTGCTGGAACCTGTGGGGTAATTTCTTCAGGAGAGTATTTCCACTATCCCATCTTCTCAACAACAGCATCTTCTATTTCCTTCTGCTCTGCTTCCGATCTGGTTTCATATCTCAAGGATTTTATGTTACTTACTCTAGATCCTGATCCATCTCTGAAGAGTTTGAGCTTTTCTTGAAGGGTTAGAGGAGGCCTTTTGAATACTATGTCCTTATCTGCCTTTTCTGCCTTTCCTCTTGTATTTCTCCTTGTAAACGCAGCAGTGGGAGGCACAGATGCCTTAGTGATAAAAACTTTTCCTTTCTTCTTTACAGGTTCTGGTTCCTCTGTTTCCTCATCCTTTTCCTCTTCTTTTTCACCAATTTCTTCTTTCTCCTCGGTTATCATTTGCATTTTAGCTATCCTTTTCTTTCCTTTGTTTACCACCTGTGGAAGCTTTATGCTTAGTTCAATTCTCATCTTAGCTTCATCATATGTTCCAAAATATGGGGCTTTGGGATTTACAGGATGATTTAGAAGTGCTTCAATAATGTTCTTGGTTTCATCAATATTTACCTCATAAGGAAGAGGTTTTGCATACACAGTTCTCGGTTTAACTGCTTGAATATACACATTATCACAATCTACCATAAAACAGATGTCATCTTTGTAATCTTCCACCAACTTCTGTGGAATCCGGAATCTGTCATTCATTTTCTCTTTGAAAGACTCAAAATAATTATCCATGATGCTTTCAAAGTTTTCACCCATTTCTGCGATGTATTCATTAATTTCATAAAGTACTGGCACATCTTTTCTGCATACAACTTTTCCTTTAGAAGGGAAGAATTTCTGAACATAGAAGAATAAACAGACTAACAAGGATCCAAACTTACATGGATTGTTTTTGGAAGTTTTGATGCTTTCCATGTTCTTGTTGAACTGTTTCAACAATAAGTCTGCTAGGTCAAATGTCAAGTTGTTTTTGACTACTTTGTATGCTAGGTCAACAGCTTCACATGAGACACTGTTCTGTCGACTAGAACTGTAAATCTTGTGTGCAATGATATGTGTACCAAACTTCAGTTCGGCGTCGGTAATGCTGCTAACCTTCATGCCTCTACCATCCCACTCGGCTAGGGTTTTCTTCTCTAGTTCCGTCCGACCTAGGGTTTTGGTAGTTTTCGCTTTGTTCAACATGGGAAGACCGGTAACTTGATGAATCATTTTCCTTGTGATCTCAATAGGTTGCTCAAGCCAAATCTTGCCATCGTGTACTCGGCTGAGAATGTACCTAACCCATTTATCTCAAAAGTTTTGAGGAAGATGTGCAATGAGGACTAAACCCTTATCTTCCAGATGTTTGTGCTCGGGTTTCAAAGTACCATCCACACATAGTTCCTCACGCACAATGTCCAATTCTAGGTTTCCCATTTCTTGAATAGAACAGTTAAAATGATTACGGATATCGTTGATAAGTAGTACCTTAGGAGGAATCTGAGATTGAGCTCCGTTCGGATCTAGGGCGGCTGCAACTGCGGGCACGATTTTAAAATCTGGTGCTTTCCACTCCCCTTGGACTAACATGTCTGATCCTTTCTTCGCTGAGGTGCTGGATGATGCCATGGTAGCTCACAGAAAATTCCTTTCGCAAGAGTATTAAATCGCCGGGTTGCCCTTGAAGTTTTCTGCTCTCAAAGTGCTTAAAGATTCGCGGTGAAGAATGAGTTCGATTACTTGCTTTTTGTTTACAATTCTGTCATTAATGCTCATTTCAAATTAGGGTAGGAATTCTGACAGACTGTCACCCACTAAGAATTAATTGCTCGGAAAAGACTTCGCAGCTCGGTGAACTCGAAAATTCATAATGCTCCGACCTTGCTCGGTAAAGACAGGTACCGACCTTGCTCGGTGAAGACTATACCGACCTCGCTCGGTGAAGACTATACCGACCTCGCTGGGTGAAGACTATACCGACCTCGCTGTGATCTCACTGCATCTTGCATGCTGATTTAGACTTTTCTTTTAATTTCGGTTCTGGAACTGCTTGAGATTGATCTATGAGAGTACAGTTCCAGTGCTTCCTTGGAAATTTAATTTGAGTTGATAGAGCCATCCATTCCATTACTTGGACTGGATTGCTCGGTAGCTTTAGGAATCCATTTTTGTCTTACCTGTTTCCTGACCTTAGTTGCTTCATTTTTCTTTCCTTCTTCAATTTCATTAGCATTCATGCAGTTTCTGGCTATGTGACCAAGTTTAGTGCATTTGAAACATCTTACCGTAGTATCTCTTTTCCTTAGATGATGTTTTATGCAATTCATGCCAATGTGTCCATATTCTCCACAGTAATGACATCTACACCAGGTGTTGTAGTCCCACCCAAACATTGCTTTCACAATTTGTTCTGCTGGATTAAATATCTTGGATCTGAACTCGGATGCCTTGTGACCTTGTTTGTTGCACTTGTGACAATTACCTCTGAATCTAGGTTTTTCCCTGCATTCATTTGCTTTATGACCAGGTTGATTGCAGCTATAACATTTTCCATTGAATTCTGCTTTTTCATTGTTCCAACATTTATTTGAAGTATGTCCTATTTTACCACAATGATTACAAGTAGGTTTTTGATTTTTTTTAGTACCTTGCTTAGAGGATTCGCCTTCTTCTTTGTATCCAAGTCCTGCTTTTCCTTTTTGCCTATGAAGATTTCGTTCATACAGCTGATTCAAGTCTTCTTGACTTTTCAGCATTCCTTCATTGATTTGTTTTTCAGCATTTAGGTCATCCATCAATCTTAGATTGATTTCCTTTTCAGATCTTAGTTCTTCTTTTGTGTTTTCTATTTCTGAACTTAGATTTAGAATTTCTTCATTTTAATGAGAGATCTGATCAATTAGGTTTTCTAGCTGAAGGGTTTTGTTTTGGACTTCAATGTTTCTTTCATCTAATTCATCTTTCAACTTGTTTCTCTGTTCCAAGATCTCACAGAATCTTGTAGAGTGTAGTTCTTGTTCTCTTTTCAATTTTCTCACTTCTTCCTGCAGAGACCCATTCTTTTCTAGGAGTTCTTTGATAGCATTGTTTGCTTCATCTGAGTTATTTGAGGGAAGAAGATCTTCAATCTTTTCTTCAATGTAATTCTGATCATTCATCTGATTTGCAAGTTCCTTCCTTCTTCTTAGGGATTGGAAAAGATGTTCTTTTGCTTCTTTGAGTTTAGCTATGGCCATTTCCAGATCTAGCTTTTCATTTTCAATCACCTTGTTCAGTTTGAATACCTCCATTGTCCTGGATCTTTGCTCAAGCTAGTTAAGCTTTGTCTTGAGAACCAATGCTGCTCTGATACCAATTGTTGGAAATATTCAAGAATTAATCAAGTTACTGAGAGGGGAGGGGTGAATCAGTAACTCCAAATTTTCTTCTCTTTTAACATGTATTTTACTTTTAACCTTTGCATACAGAAAGCATGAAACTTAAAAGCATTCACAATAATGACACACAGATTTGGTTACCCAGAAACCTTCCAAAAGAAAGTAAAACTGGGGTGGGGATGAAACCCACAAAGCTTTAATACTGCAGAATAAAGTTGGCCGGTTAAGGCTTACAATTGATCACTTCTGATGATCTGCCCTGTTAGGAGCAATAAAGATTGCTAAATCCACCTTGTTAAAGGATTTACAAACATACAGTGAAGTATGCACTCGGTAAAGAGATTTATACAAAGACTGTTAAGTCTACCCGGTTAAAGGATTTAGTACTGATTCACCTGTTAGAATGAAACAGTAGATCTCTGCTTTGCAACTGGATTGCTGATTGAGATTCTCTGATGTACTGATCACCTTGTGTGATGAATTTGTCTTTGCTGAACCTTATACTTCTGAAGCCTTCTGCAATTCACTTATCTCTGCCTTTCTTTTTCTTTCACATTATATTCTGCTTTTCATCTTTTTACAATATAGTTTATATACAAGTCTCAAACAATTAATTACAATTACAATTATACAGTCGGCTTGACAAATAAACATAAGTGCTACTAAGTTGGCCCAAATATGGTTACTCGGTTCCTTCACACTGACTTGGTGACTTTCTGATACTCGGCGTCCACTGCATTACTCGGCATCATCATGCACTCGGTAGAAGTGAAGGCACGGTTCATACTGATCACTCGGTAGGTATTGAACTCGGTAAGCATTGGTGACTCCGTAGAAAAGATGTTACTCAGTTTACATTGTCCTGAATGGTTTGTACTAACTTGCTCGGTTTCCACTGTCTGCTCAGTTTGCACTGTCTGCTCGGTTTGCACTGTCTGCTCGGTTTACACTGTCTGCTTGGTTTGCACTGTCTGCTCGGTTTGCACTGTCTGCTCGGTTTGCACTGTCTGCTCGGTTTGCACTGTCTGCTCAATTTCCACTGTCTGCTCGGTTTGCACTGTCTGCTCGGTTTGCACTGTCTGCTCGGTTTACACTGTCTGCTTGGTTTGCACTGTCTGCTCGGTTTGCACTGTCTGCTCGGTTTGCACTGTCTGCTCGGTTTGCACTGTCTGCTCGGTTTACACTGTCTGCTCGGTTTGCACTGTCTGCTCGGTTTGCACTGTCTGCTCAGTTTCCATCCAGAATGCAAATAAGTGTTGTCACTAGTGGCAATACTGCTTAATGCCAACAATCCTTACCAGTGGTAATCCATTAGGAACATTATCAGATACAATATCTTGAAACTCATTCAGAAAATATGTAACTTCTATAGGTACATCTTCTACTTGCTCTTTACCAACTTTTGGAATTAAAGAAAAATATACATGCTCATGCCTCATACCCTCTAGGAATTTTTTTCTGTCAACAAAACTTATTCTTTCATTACCACATACCTTTTCTTTTGTTTGATTTAATGGTGTTAGCTTATGTCGCACTCCATCCTTTGTTAGGGAGTAGGTATTTGCATGATCATCATGTAGAATACACCTATCAAACTTCGAAGGTCTACCTAAGAACATATGACATGCATTCATAGTTATGATATCACATAGTACCTCATCATGGTATCCTCCAATTTTGAACTTCACCAGACACTCCTCACTAACCATGATCTTGTGGTAATCCTATACCCAAGCAATCTGTTATGGATGTGGGTGTTTTTTTCTATTGAGCTTCAACTTCATGACCATCTCTTTTGACACCAAATTGTTAGTGCTTCCACTATTGATAATCACATAACAACACTTATCCTCACACTTGCATCTGGTGTGAAACAAGCTCCTCCTTTGCTTAGGTTAATTCTCACCACTCAATAGGACTATTCTATTAATTAGCATTTCTCCCCTTTCAGCATCTTCAAAATGTGATGATTTTGCATCTTCATGTACATGCACAACTTTGGCCTTTCCTTCATTCCTCCTATCTTTCCTTCCTTGGAATTGAGAAAATTCAAATGCCCTATGAACTTCTTCTCCGCAATGAAAACATGTTCCACAAAAGTATCCTCTTCCAGGTCCTTTCCCTCTTCCTCTTCCTCTCTGATCTCTATTATTCTAATCATGAAAATTATTGGAATTGTTTCCTCTCTGATTCTAACTTCTATTGGCCTCATTCTTCTTTTTTGGATCTTAATTTTGGCCTCCTTATGACCATCCACCAAATTTTCCACCATGACCTCTTCCTCTTTTCTTGCTCTCAAATTTTTTGTTTAGCTTTTCCTCTACTTTTAGGGTAGACTGGTATGCCTCTTCAATAGTATTCATTCAAACCCAATTCAACTCTTCCTGAATGGTCAACCTCAACCCATTAACGTAATGTGAAAATTTCTCCTTGTCAGCTTCTGCATGGCCTGTTTTGATGAGGAGTCGACAGAATTCCTCCATATACTCCTTAACAGATCTTCCTTCTTACTTCAAACCTTGCATTTTCTTCAGTATATGAAGCTCATAATCAATAGGAATGAATTGTCATTTTAATTTATCCACCATCTAATCCCATCTTCTAATTTTATCCTTTCATCTTCTATTTCATTCCAATTCAATCTCTTTCCACCAGATCTTTGCATGGCCCTTCAGTCTGGACTTCAAAAACTTCACCCAATCAGGATCCTATATATCTTCATAATCAAAATATTCTTCTAATTCATTGATCTAGTTGATCAACTCCTCTGGGTTTAGATTTTTGGAAAATGGAGGAACATCGATCTTAGGTCTTTTTCTTATCTTGGAAATTGCTCTAAAAATCCTTCCTTCTTCTTGGTTCTTAATTTCTCCTTCTCCTTCTTGAAAAAAATTTCCTTTTTCTTTGGCTTCATCCTCCCTTCCATCTCTGACATTAAGATTGATTCCTCTATGAATCTCTTCTTGCAATTCTCTCACTTTTCTCTAGAGCTCTCTAACCTCAGATGTCACACCACCAACTTGTCTATCATGTTCCCTTCATGGAGGTATATTTGCGCTGCTCACTGGAATCCTAACCATGGTCCTAGTGCAAACTGCCTCATAGTCGGTGATCTATTTATACAATCAAGAACTCTCTCTCTGATACCACTTGATGAAGGGTGCTCCCCTTAATACCAAAAAGATATAACAAAAATAGAGAAGAACAATAATTTGCAAGAACATAAAATGGGCTTCTTATTATTTCCACAAATGTGGAATTAAAAATTTCAGAATTACAATATGCAAAGCCACATGGAAATTTTCCTTACAATATTCTGTAGGAAAAAGCCTCAAATTATTACCCAAAACTACTATGAACTATTCTAAACTACCCTACACAACACTATGGGGTTTCCTTATATAGATAATTTTCCACTGCCTGGGAAGCTTCCATAAATTTAGCCTCTAAGGCCGACCAAAATTAGAATTATTTTATTTTTCATTTTATTACATCATGGTCAGCTCAAAAATGTATCATCTTAAAATAGAAGAATTCCATGATAAGAGCTTGTATACCTTCGAGTAAGTAGTCTGGGGTCATGTTAAGCACCTTGATTGAGTCTTTGCATGTATCTCACTTTTCCCCCTATTTCTGCTTCTCTCTACACCTATTTGCCACTTTATTTCTGCATTTCTTAGCACTCTGGATTGAGGTCCTAAGGTTTTTGACCTCAAGGTCAAAGTTGACCTTGAGGGTCAAAGATGACCTTGACCTTGACCTAGGTTAGGGACAACCTTGATCGTGACCTAGGGCGGGGTCTACCTTGTTCTTGATCCAAATTTCAAATTTCAGGTTCCCATGATTTCCGAATGTCGAGTTTCAGAAATATTTTTTTTCTTGCTTCTAAGTCAGCCATTTTGGGTTTCGCAATGGAAAATCCTTAAGTTGCATTTAATTTGGGTCCATTTCTACTGGTTAAGGTTAATTGAGATTTAATTCCCCAATGTCGGCTTTCTCTAGAGGTTTGTGCCGTAGATCACTATAAAAGGAAGCCTTCCTCTCTCATTTTCTCCTTCACACAATCAAGTAATTTCTCAAGCTCTGAAGTGCAATCAAGTGATCAAGCAAGAAAGAAGGAGAAGGAAAGAAATAAATCATTCATTCATCCTCAAGCCTAGCATCCATTCAAGCATTCATCAAGGAGATCCATTATTAGCCATTGAAGGATTCAATCTCTTTGGAGACCCCTTGAAGATTTCTCCATCCATATCCATCCAATCCTCTTCATATGCAAAGACTCATTCAAGATTGGTCTTGAAGATCAAATGGCATTGATTTGAGACATCCTACCTTCATTCTAGATCCATTGGAGAATCCCTACTTATGGATTCAAGGATTCGAATCCTGTACAAGGACTTCAACATAAGCAAGGTGAATTTTTTCATTTACTTTGTTTATGCACATTACAATTTTAAGGTTAATTCCTAAATTAGGGTTTGACCAAGGCAAACCCCCCATCCAAATAAGAAAAACCCTCTTTTTCTTGCAGGTACAAGTATGGAACTACATATTTGAGCTTGGATTTGAATACCCTTTTCAACAAACTTTCAAAATCTACGAACAAAGTCAACGATGACCTTCAAAATTTTGAGGTATCCTTTGACCTTTTATTGCGGTCAAATACTACTTGCTATCAGAAAGATAAACTTTTTTGGGGTTTTCTTCATCTGAGCATTTCTAGTTTGTAACAGGTCACATAATTGCCCGAAACTACACACAGACATCAAAAATCAACATTTTCTAGATTTTCCCTATTTTGAGGTTAGTATTTTCCTTTTAATTATTTCAATTTTCAAACATATATCATCTATAGGGAAATATAATGTTTTCTCCTTCATTCACATTCTCCATAGATTGATTCGATTATGCATTAAACTTTTGGTTCATCAATTTGGATCTCTTCTTTGGGAATTTGGATTTAGAATTAGATCTCATATTTCCCCTATATATTTTAGGGTGGACCCAATTCCACTTTATTCAAAAACAATTTTTGAAACCGAAATAGAAATTTTGAAGAAAAAATTATTGTCCACCATTTCAGGTGGCCCAACTTCAGGAGGCCATAAGTCATCACTTGTCGACCTGGTTGAATATTATGAACCCATTTTGGAAAGGGCGCAAAGTATTCTACAACACCTAAATCAAGAAAGCTTCATTTGGCTTAAGTTTCTACCTCATCTGGGGCCTCTAAAGCCTTCAAAACTGAGTTCAAAGTTTCTCTACCCTGCTGCAAATACCAAATTTTTTTAATATCTTCAAAACTAGACTTGATTTGGTAATGAAACTTTACTGGAAGGTTGAAATGACCAAAATGAACCTATAGGGAACAAAATACACCATTCTAAGCTCCAACAGAAAACTTACTAAAAGTAGTAACTTTCCAAAAATAGAAGCTCTACACAAGATAGCCCTTATTGAAAAGAACCCAGAAATATTTTTGGGTGATGCAAGATTACTCTTACACCCAAGATGATCATGCATCAAAATGCTAGGTAAACGAATAGAAGAAGGTTCCACACAAGTGAGATGAGCAGTGAATCCTAGTTCTTGAGCTTCTTGAGGTAATGGTTTTGTTGGTTCCTGGATAGGATTTTACACTCCATGAGATACCAATATGCTTATGAATGATGTTAAGGAGTGGTTAATTCCAAATATGGGAAATCTATAAGAAACTGGACCAAGTATAGGGACAAGACTACCCTCTTTTCTTCTAGCTCTGCAAAAGAAAGATGGGTACACCTGATCCAATAGATTTAACTATTTTTCTTATTCAATACTAGATCTTACAATAGATGACAATGAGAAAGTACTAAACAAAAACCTATTATTCATTGACTCTCCATCACTGGGTAGAACAGCTTAAAATGTAAAATAAATTAAAATAAATGGTAATGATTTAATGTTTTCTTGAAGAATGTAAACAACCATGCCCAAGATGCACCAGTACAAGAGATACTAATTTCTAATCAGTGCCTTATCCATTGCGCAATATATCTGAGATACATAATACAAGAACATAGATTCCAAGCCATAAACAAAACAAACCAAATTCATACACTGCTTATAAACATCCTTCTTGATTGAACCAAATGAGTTTATGTTTCACTACGAGACTTTTAACCTGAACCTAGATCAAGGCTGAGAGATAAAACATATACACAAGTAAACCCTATGCAAAGAGTTAGAAAACTCAAAACCCAAGAAATACAACTAAAGGAGAGATCTAAAAACTAAAAAACTACATTAAGTATGAGGACTCAAGTTCTTGTATTACAAACCATTTCAGAATACAACACCTAGACAATATGCAAAAGATACAGTAGGTTTTTCCAGTGTATTGACACAACTTAGCAAAACATATTACAATCTGGACTGAGAATACACACTTAGCTTTTTAGCTTCCCATGTCAAGAATTTCTAGCCAGCGCCTTTCTAAATGATCACAAAAATCCTCTTATAGGAACAAGGATGCAATAAGAAAATATCATTTAGGGAAACATAATCAACCCTAAGACTCTCAAAAAATATCTTAGATAAATCTGATATGAATTACAATCTAGAAACTTCTTTACAAAAATTTGCATCTTTACCCAAAATTGTCCTTGGAATTCCACAGTCCATTACTGCTCTCACCAACTTTGTCAAATCTGATTTTTAGCACCGCCAGTGAAAAGCTCGTTTCATGCCGATTCTGAAAATAGATAACACTTGCATATTTGGGTAAAAATAAAGCCCTCAAACATTATCCCTCGTGAATAGAAACCATTATTTAAATTTTGAATTTCTGATATAGTTTGACCATTCAAATTCAAATTTAATAACTTTATGCATATGTCAAATTTGAGGTGGGCTCCATGCCACTTGGCATCACCTAATTCATCCACTGGTCCACCTCATCTACCATGTCACACCTCTACCACATGTTGCTCTCTGGTTGGCTAGCCTCACTGACTGTGTATCCAACTAACAGCTCACCTAAAGACACGTGTCACATTGTCACCATACCACAATGGTTAACTAGTGAGCATCTTCAATCTTGTGCTTTAGCAATACATGTCAGATTGACACACATCCCAAGGTAGCCAAGCATCTGCTCGATCTTGCTTCGTCAGTGCCTCATCACCGTCCTCTCCCAAGTGTCACATTCTAACTAGGCTCTCTAATCCACCGGGTGTGAAACTACCTCATCATACCACATCATCAGGTGATAGTTGTTAGTATGTCGCTTAATCTACTATGCTAATTTGCATGCATCTCCTCCTTAGCACTTTGGCAATGTCTATTGGATGCTTGGCATGCATCCCAATGTATCAACTTGCATGTTTGATCAAAACAACTTACCTGCGTATGTGGGCCCACTCCGCCAAGTCACCATCCACCTTGGTCTTTGTGTGTATGAGGGAGCTCTTTTGACTTGCATCCACTTGAGACACTATGGTATTGTGGGGTTTTCTTTATAAACATCTCATTTGTCTATTGCAGCATCAATGTGGGACTAATTCTTCATTGAATATAATGTATTTCACTCAAAATAAACTCTTCATCAAGCGCGCCCACTAGGCCCCACGAAATCCAACTAGCATGTATAGTGTTCCCTCTTTCCCTTACTCTACTACATTTGTGAGCTTCCTTTCATTTAAACAAAATTGATAAAAAAAAAAGGAGAATGTGGGACAAAATAATGAAACCCCTTTTGCTCTTGATTGCTCCCCAAACTCACACTGTTGACAGTAAACCTCATGGAAAATACATAAGGCGTAGGGACTGTGAGATAGAATTTGAGCTTATTTAGCATTGTCTTTTTCATAATCTGTATTTTCTATCTTGTATACTGTTCTTCTGCGATGTAGACAAAATCATCCATCTTTGGGGAAAAACTTCTTCATGCTTGGAAGCTACAAACACTACGGTGACACCCACCAACTATAAAATTCTCTTTGTTATAAATTGAATATATTGAAAATGCTAACAAGAGACTCTTCAAGGACCTTGCAATATAAAGAAACTTCCAGCACCTGCTGTAATGAAATGGACTATTGAATCACTTTTTCATGGTAACAAACAATTGATATATAATTATCGCCAACATCAACTCTAAAGCTCTGAGCATTCCTTGCTATCTAGTTTGTACCACTAGGTCGAGCACCCCTAACACCATTGCCAACTCTTGGCTCCCACATGTATGCTCTTTGTTTCTATGCAACCAAAAGGGATCCAATGCAACCACCACATGGAGACACAGAATACTTGATCATCTAAAATCAAACCATAAAAATGGTGTATGCAGCAGCCTCCTACTCATATTTTCACACAAGCCCTTTCTCCACTTTCTAACAACTGAACACAAAATGTCGAGCATCATTTATTAATTCCAGTGGTAGTCATGAGATGCCCCTCACACCCTACACATGTCTTCACTCATTCAATCTTTTAATGCATGAGCTCCCTGGTGACTGGTAGCATACACAAGATTAAAAGAGGGGGGGGGGGGGGGGGCATGAGGCATCTGCACGAAATAAAACATGTAGGCTATGAAAGAAAGCATAGCCTCCCAATCATGGTGTGTAGCACATTCTGGTGTATGCATTTTCTCCAAATGGTATGTAAGAGCCTCTAGCTAATGAGCTCAGTAGTCTTGATGTAATGTGCAAGCACTTGGAGTGCTTTCAAAAAACACAAGGCATAAGAACACTCCCAATGAACACATGTAGCCTTCTCTACGCATGTATTAGCCTATTTAAAATTTGATTCACAATGCCAATGCATACAATGTCATAAAAGAGATAGCACTTCTAGACACAACATACACACAATCTAATGCATACATGGTCAAAAAATTGAGGCAATGTGTAGTCCTTTGTTTTGTGCCAAATGACAGAGTTGCAGTTGTATTGTAAACTAAAGCAGCCAAACTGATCTTGAGGTAATCTTGAACGCATCTATAGCTGTCTCTGGTAACATCAACTGTGAAACTTAGACTTGGAGGAGAGGGTATTAGCATACTATTTTCCTTCTCAAAGCTTTGGATCTAAAAACTTAAAAGAAGTGTACCTTCTTTCAAACCTTGCTCTACTAAAAAGATCATTTTCTAATTGCAAATGATGAAGATGACACTGGCCTTTAAAATAATGAGGTAGGTCGGGCCCCAAGTGGGTCCAGCCTAAAATAATTTCAAACTCAAACAATCCGGCTTGACAACATCCAAAATGATTCGCATCTGCGAACGGTTCCAACCCATTAAACTGGATACCAAAAAGACTTGAAATTTTATAATTTCTCTAGTTGCCAAACCTAATTAAAATGCCTCTAGTCGTGCCATTAAAATGCTGATGAAACCATATCATCGAATGCTAAAACTCGGCGGACACAAACCTTGTACCACAGATAATCACCCTGCCAAAGGAATTTGCCAAACGATGAATGAGGCGAGAGATTTTAAAACTTCAAAACACCGCTTAGAATTGCTGGTAGATTACAGACTAAAAACACTGTCGATTGCCCCGGAAAGAAACGAATGATAAATATCAAATGACGAACTAGAGATGAGCCACTAAAACTAGTAGAAGAATCATCAAAAAATATTGTAACAAAATAATCCTCAACTAAAAGTGTTCATCTACTCAAAAGATATGAATTTAAGAAAATGGCTACTTTAAAGAATTATGCTATGCGCACTTTTATCATTGTAAAACACTTTTCTGCCTGGCCTGGCAATCTGATCAAATAGAAACCTCACAGTGAAAACCTGGACAAAGATTCTTTCTCATATATAGAAAACAAATCTACATTCAGATTCATCAAAAAATCAACCGATCATCAATTATTAATTTCCAAAGTCGGCCACTTAGAACACCCTAAACTGAAAGACAGTCAAATTCATAGAAATTGGGTTTGGAATTGATCGAGAAAAGTCATCAATTAGATTTTTCATGGTTTGAAACTTATCATGGATAATCATTTTCATGTGTATATCACAGAACACCATTCAATTATGCTTGACCTCGAATCGGGAGCAAATGGCAAGACCCCAAAGTGAGCCACTGAAAGTGAACTATGCACTACTGAAGAAACTTAACAATCTGGAATCTTAATGGCCCTGGCAAACATGTCAAACGGGAACTTAGGAGGCTGAAAATCAGCAAGATGACTTATTCCCATGCCTAAAACATGATGCAACAACCAGTATATCTTGATTAATCATAGCGTGCTTAATGCACTTACCCGAATAGGGCCTCTGACTAAACTGTGCAACTAACCTTCATTAAAATGTTAGAAATTGAAAATGGAAACAAATTGGCAAACTAGGAAAATGGATTCATCATGGCCTAAAAGCAGAGACACAAGGAGTGTTTAACCACTAAAATTTATTGCAAAAGGAATCTTATCAATTGGGTCATAGGGTCAAAAGTTACAACTAGTCAAATAGGGCCTTCCAGAATCCCTAACATTTACACAAGTGCATGACAACAACAAACTACTAAGTTTGAGGGGTTCGAAACCTAATCAAATAGATTCAAAATGATTTAAAAATTGGAACATAGGTTCTTTGATATGCATACTAAACACCCTCAAAGTGGTAGGTCATGAATCCTAACAGGACACAAGATATTCAAATGCAAACATGGCCTGTTATAGTGATTTGAAACTTTGGCAAAAATGCAGATTTTGGTGAACACCTCTAAATGGCTACGTCCTAAACACTTCAAGTTCAAAATTTAGGAGCTGGAACTGACTGCATATGTCAGATGAAAAGTTTTAAACATTTTTCCTAGGCTATATCACATGAAATTCATCAGGTCGATCTCTATATGCTCTCAAACTTAGGTGTTTAAACTGTTCTTTGAAGCGTACAAACTTTGACTTAAGAATATCTGTTGAACATGGGCTCAAAACCATATGAATTTTTCATAGTACCAATAGTGGCTCTGATTGTGGAAGCGTGCCCCTTGTAGGCATGCAGAGAATTCATGAATCTTTGGCAAAGCAGACCACTCAAAAAAGAAAACCGACCACTTGCTCTCTCTCAAAAACTGAGAAACGTGCTGAAAGAAACACACCACACAACTGAAAACAAAGCAACTATACAAAATATACCTTATTTACAAATGGGCAACAACCATCAAACTAAAATCACCACTTGTCCCTATCAAAAATTTGATTCTCATTTCCATAGGTTAGAGGTAAGCGATACTTATCATTTCCTGCAACTTGCTCCAAAATATTGCCCAATATTTTCAGCATATTAAATAACAAATAATCAGCATCCTCCTTGTTGTTAGCCATTTGGAAGTCACCCCAATACTGAGAACACTGACCATTGTGTAACATAGAGCTGTCACACTCTCTATTACTACAGACAAGCTGGAAAGGAAAATATTTCATCCCCTTTACATGGTTGAAGTCAAAACTAGTTTGGATGATAGTTTGCAAAAAGGATTCAATCTCAGTCATAACAATAACTTGCAAAAATTCCAGGTCAAAACATGATTGCACAACATTTGAGTCTTCTTGTTGATCAAAACCTTTACCAACACTGTCTAAATTTGAAAATGAATCATTAATTAACAATTCATTTAACATTTGCAAATCTAAAAATAGACAAGTAGATTTGTTACTTTCTTCAGTATCCTGATCAAAACAAGAACCACTCCAACCAATATCATCCAAATCTGAATCCATAGCAGCATATGAGTCATCATACTCATCATATATGACACTCTTATATTCCTTGCACTCATATGCATTATAATCTTGCAAAATGTTCAACCTCTGAAAATTAGCCTCTAAGAGGTCTGAGATTTGTTCACTGTTTAGTGTATATGAGATTTCAATTTTATTTTCTTTAGTTTCTTGTTTAATGCTGCAAACTTATTCCCTGTTTGGGATAGGGGCAGAAAAATCTTGAATCAAATCATCATTGCAGCAACTCTCATCTACATCATATCTATCTTTTTTCTGTTTGCACAAGTCTTTCTTGTATTGAGACAACAAGATTGTTCTCTTATGCTGATAGAAAGAAGGGTCTACAAAATTAATAGAAACATTATTTACTATAGAATCTTCTTCAAAATCTTGACATCCATTAAAATCACTGTCAGCTTCATAACCAGTATCATTAGCACAAGAAGGAACATCATCATCAAATTTATTTGCACAAGATTGCCCACAAGAAAACCTTTCTGTCATATCCACACAATCTGATTTTGTATCTGTAACCAGCTCATGGTCACAACAAGAACTTGTACCCTAATCATTCTCATCAAAGGATTCACACTCATATAAATCCTCTACAACATTTTCAGTATCAAAACAAAAATTAGTAGGGCTTGACATTTGCTGACTAAATAGATGTGTAACCTTACTATATTCAGTTGTCAACAAATCAGAGATCTCATCATTGCTGAGAGAAGGAGAACATAACTCATCCATATGCATTGCCTCTTCATGACCAGAAGTACTTGTAGTGTTCATATCAAAATTCTCATCATTCCTTTTACCAGAAGAACACTCTTTCTTACTTGGTAAAGAATCACAACTGATGTAAATTCTAAAAACATGAGAAATATTGTCCTGATTTTTTAGCACTAGTTCAGACAAGTGTGGAGACAACTCATCCTTGACATCTTCATCAGAATCTTCACTCAAATAATTTTGACTTTCAAATTTAGACTTCTCTGAACAAGTAGAAAACCTTGTGTACGATGATTCTGATTTCTGATTACTACTATAATCTGAAAGATCTTCTAACATAACTTTATCATTTTGTGAAATATTCTCATCTTTATACATAGGATGCTCTAGGATATTGTTTGTATTATTTCTTTGCAGACAATCCTTTTGCAACTTATCCCATTCATCATCATCAGCAAATTCTTCTAAGAACAACCACTTGAGGTCAGTCAATGAAGATATATCTTGTGAGGGTAAACTTAAATACCAATCAGCCGCAACCCCTTTAAGGGATCTCCCAGAAAACATCATGCTGACATCTTCATCATATACCTGATATTTTACAACAAATCTAAAGAACACTAGGACATGTCCTAGTACTGAATTTGACTAGTCATCAAAGACTAGAATCAAATCAATGAGCTCATTGGGAAATGAATTGGGGGTTCCATGAACATGATCACAACTTAAAACTCTATCCAACCTACTGAAACATAACCTTCTAGGATGGATCATTTCTTGTTTATCCATTTGATTTGAAACAAGATAGGAATCGTTCATCTTGTTATGTCTTTACAAGAGGTATACCAAAACATTCAAACCTCTATGACAGTAAATTTAAAGTTTCATGGCAAGATATTCAACATGGAAACATGAAACTATCTAAGTCACTCTTCCCTTCTTATTGATGCTGAAACACTTAATAGGGAACAAAATAATTTACAACTGATCTTATGGAAAAACACATGAAGATCAAAAATACCTGGAAGTGTACAAGTTGAAACTCAACTTGCTGCATGGAAAGCCTCTAAATCTAAAGCTTGCTTTTCTTGAAACAATTGTAGAGTCGCCACCTCCTTGAAGAGAATAAACACTTTAACCACTGAAAACTCTTTCTGTATTTCTTCCCCCCAACACAAAAAAACTTCAACAGGGTATAGGAACTGTTTATCAGGACTGAAAATATATCGTTATATGCACTGATCAAACAAAGAACTCAGAGTCGCCACTCACAACTTGGTGAGATGATTTTTAAAACTTTTCAAACTAACTCTTTGCACTTTAATTGAAACCACTAGATAACAAATAAGCTGGCTAGGAATCAAAGCTCTACTCATACCCACATTATTTATAACTAATTTATAACATTTGGAGATATCAACTAATTGAAATAGGCAGGTTAGGAGTCCAGCTCAACTTGGAACTTGCACTATTTAATCTTGATTACAATCTCTAGTCCCCTGTGGACTTGCCATTTTGTTGGCTCCTGGATAGGATTTTACAATCCATGAGATACTAGTATGCTTATGACTGATGCTAAGGAGTGGTTAATTCCAAATATGAGAAATCTATAAGCAACTGGACCATCTATAGGGACAAGATTGCCCTCTTCTCTTCTGGCTCTACAAAATCAAGGTGGGTACACCTGATCCAATAGATTTAATTATGTTTCTTATTCAATACTGGATCTTACAACAAATGATAGTGAGAAAGTACTAAACAACAACCTATTATTCATTGACTCTCCATCACTAGGTAGAACAACTTAAAATGTAAAATAAAGTAAAATAACTAGTAATGATTTAATATTTTCTTGCAGAATGTAAACAATGATGCCCAAGATGCACTGGTATAGGAGATACTAATTTATGATTAGTGCCTTATCCATTGGGCAATATATCTGATATAGATACATAATACAAGAACACAAATTCCAAGCCATAAACACAACAAAGCAAATTCATACACTGCTTATAAACACCCTTCCTGACTAAACCAAATGAGTTTATGTTTCACTGAGAGACTTTTAACCTGATCCTAGATCAAGGCTAAGAGATAAAACATATACACAAGTAAACCCTGTGCAAAGAGTCAGAAAACTGAAAACCCAAGAAACACAACTAAAGGAGAGATCTGAAAATTGAAAACTGCATTAAGTATAAGGACTCAAGTTCCTGTATTACAAACCATTTCAGAATACAACACCTAGACAATATGCAAAAGATACAGAAGGTTTTTCCACTGTATTGACACAACTTAGCAAAACATATTACAATCTGGATTGAGAATACACACTTAGCTTTTCAGCTTCCTGTGTCAAGAATTTCCAGCTAGCCCCTTTCTAAATGATCACAAAAATCCTCTTATAGGAACAAGGATGCAATAAGAAAATATCATTTAGGGCATTTTTAGGGCAACACAATCAACCCTAAGACTCTAAAAAAATATCTCAGATAAATCTTATATGAATTACAATCTGGAAACTTGTTTACAAATATCTACATCTTTACCCAAAATTGACCTCAGAATTACACAGTCCATTACTCCTCTCACCAACTTTGTCAAATCTGATTTTTAGAACTGCCATTGAAAGCTCATTTCATGCTGATTCTGAAAACATATAACACTTGCATATTCGGGTAAAAATAAAGCCCTCAAACATTATTCCCCATAAATAGCCTCCATTATTTAAATTTTGAATATTTGATATAGTTTAACCATTCAAATTCGAATGTAATAACTTTATGGAGATGTCAAATTTGAGGTGGGCCCCATGCCACTTGGCATCACCTAATTCTTCCACTGGTCCATGTCATTTTCCATGTCATACCTCTACCACATGTCACTCTCCGGTGGGCTAGCCTGCCTGATTGCGCATCCACCTAACATCTTAGCTTAGGACATGTGTCACATTGTCACCATACCACAATGATTAACCAGTGAGCATCTTCAATATTATAGTTTAGCGATGATTGTTAGATCGACATGCATCTCAAGGTGACCGACCATCTGCTCAATCTTGCTTTGTTATCACCTCGTCACTGTCCCCCACCAAGTGTCACATTCTAACTGGGCTCTCTGATCCAGTGAGTGTCAAACTACATCATCATGCCATGTCATTAGGTGACAGGTGTCAGCATGTTGCTTAATCCACTATGCTAATTTGCGGGCATCTCCTCCTTAGCACTTTGGCAACATCCGTTGGATGCTGGGCATGCATCCCAATGTATCAACATGGATGTTTGATCAAAACAATTTACTCGCTCTACCAAGTCACCATCCACCTCGGTCTCTATGCATAGGAGGGAGCTCTTTTGACTTGCGTCCTCTTAAGACACTATGGTATTGTGGGATTTCCTTTATAAACATCTCATTTGTCTATTGTAGCGTCAATGTGGGACTAATTCTTCATTGAATATAATGTATTTCACTCAAAATAAACTCTTCATCACGTGCACCCATCGGGCCTGACAAAATCCGACCAGCCTGTATAGTCTTCCCTCTTTCCCTTACTCTACTGCATTTGCGAGCTTCCTTTCATTTAAACAAAATTGATACAAATAAAAAAGTGAATGTGGGACAAAAAAATGAAACCCCTTTTGCTCTCGACTACTCCCCAAACTCACGTTGTTGACAGTAAACCTCGTGGAAAATACAGACGGTGTAGGGACTATGAGATAGAATTTGAGCTTATTTAGCATTGTCTTTTTCATAATCTATATCTTCTGTCTTGTATGCTTTTCTTCTATGATGTACACAAAATCATCCATCTCTGGGGAAAAAATTCTTCATGCTTGGAAGCTAAAAACACTACAGTGACACCCACTAACTATAAAATTCTCTTTGGTGTAAATTGGATATATTGAAAATGTTGAGAAGAGACACTTCAAAGACCCTGCAATATAAAGAAACTTCCAGATCCTGCTGTAATAAAATGGACTATTGAATAACATTTTCTTGGTAACAAACAATTGATATATGATTATTGGCAACATCAACTCTAAAGCTCTGAGCATTCCTTGCTATCTGGTTTGTACCAATAGGTCGAGCACCCCTGGCACCATTGCCAACTCTTGGTTCCCACTCATATTCTTTTTTTTTCTATGCAGCCAAAAGGGAGCTAGTGCAACCGCCACATGGAGACACATAGTGCCTGATCATCTAAAATCAAACCATAAAAATGGTGTACGTAGCAGCCTCCTCCTCATATTTTCACACAGGCACTTTCTCCACTTTCTAATAGCTGAACATAAAATGTTAGGCATCATTTAATAATTCCAGTGGTAGTCATAAGATGCCCCTCACACCCTACATATGTCCACACTCCTTCAATCTTTTAATGCATGAGCTCCCTGGTGACTGGTAGCATACGCAAGATCAAATGGGGAGGGGGGGGGGTGTGAGGCATCTGCAAGAAATAAAACATGCAAGCTATGAAAGAAAGCATAGCCTCCCAATCATGGTGCGTCGCATATTCTGGTGTATGTGTTTTCTCTAAATGGTATGTAAGAGCCTCCAACTAATGCACTCAGTAGTCTTGATGTAATGTGCAAGCACTTGGAGTACTTTCAACAAAAACAAGGCATAAGAACACTCCCAATGAACACATGTAGCCTTCTTTATGCATGTATTAGCCTATTTAAAATTTGATTTGCAATGCCAATACATACAATGCCATAAAAGAGATAGCACTTCCAGACACAACATGCACACAATCTAATGCATACATGATCAAAAACTTGAGGGAATGTGTAGTCCTTTGTTTTGTGCCAAATGACAGAGCTGTAGTTGTATTGTAAACTAAAGCAACCAAATTGATCTTGAGATAATGTTGAATGCGTCTGTAGCTATCTCTAGTAACATCAACTGTCAAACTTGGACTTGCAGGAGAGGGTATCAGCATACTATTTTCCTTCTCAAAGCTTTGAATTTGAAAACATAAAAGAAGTGTACCTTCTTTCGAACCTTCCTCTATTGAAAAATTCATTTTCTAATTGCAAATAATGAAGACAGCACTGGCCTTTAAAATAATGAGGTAGGTCGGGCCCCAAGTGGGTCCGGCCTAAAAAAATTTCAAAGTCAAACAACCGGCCTTGAAAACATTCAAAATGATTGGCATCTACGAATAGATCCAACCCAGAAAACCGGATACCGAAAAGACTTCAAGTTTTACAATTTCGCCAGTCGCCAAACTTAATTAAAATGCCTCTGGTCATGCCATTAAAATGCTGATGAAAACATATCATTGAATGTTGAAACTTGGTGGACATGAGCCTTGTATGACAGACAATCACCCTACCTAAGAAATTTTCCGAATGATGAGTGAGGTAAGAGATTTTAAAACTTGAAAATGCCACTCAGAATTGTTGGTAGATTACAGACTAAAAACACTGCGAATTGCCCCGGAAAGACACAAATGATAAATATCAAACAGTGAACTAGAGATGAGCCACTGAAACTGGTAGAAGAATCATAAAAAAGATCACAACAAAATAATGCTCGGTTGAAAGTGTTCATCTGCTCAAAAGCTATGAATTTAAGAAAATGGCTAGTTTAAAGAATTATGCTATCTACACTTTTATCATTGTAAAACACTTTCCTTTGTGGCTTGGCAATCTGATCAAACAGAAATGTCAAAGTCTGAAAACTTGGACAAAGATTCTTTCTCATATATAGAAAAAAAATCTACATTCACATTCATCAAACAATCAAGCGATCATCAATTATTAATCTCTAAAGTTGGCCACTTAGAACACCCTAAACAGAAAGATAGTCAAATTCATAGAAATTGGGTTTGGAATTGATCGAGAAAAGTCATCAATCGGATTCGTCATGGTATGAAACTTATCATGGAGAATCATTTTAATTTCTAGATCATGGAACACCATTCAATTATGCTTAACCTTGAATCGGTAGCAAATGGCAAGACCCCAAAGTGAGCCACTGAAACTGAACTCTGTACTACTGAAGAAACTTAACAATCTGCAATCTGAATGGCCTTGGCAAACATGTCAAACGGGCACATAGGAGGCTGAAAATCAGCAAGATGACTTATTACCATGACTAAAACATGATGCAACAACCAGAATATCTTGATCAATCATAAGGTGCTTAATGCACTTACCCGAATAGGGCCTCCGACTAAACTATGCAACTTACCTTCATTAAAATGTTAGAAACTGGAAATGAAAACAAATTGGCAAACTAGGCAAACGGATTCATCATGGCCTGAAAGCTGAGACACAAGGAGTATTTGACCACTGGAATATATGGCAAAAGGAATCTTATCAATTGGGTCACAGCGTCAAAAGTTACAACTAGTCAAATAGGGCCTTCCAAAATCCTGAACATTTACACAAGTGCATGACAACAACAAACTACCAACTTTGAGGGGTTCGAAACCTAATCAAACAGATTCAAAATGATTTAAAAATTGGAACATAAGTTCTTTGATATGCATACTAAACACCCTCAAAGTGGTAGGCTATGAAACCTAATAGGACACAAGATATTCAAATGCAAACATGGCCTATTGTAGTGATTTGAAACTTAGGCAAAAATACAGATTTTGGCGAACACCTCAAAATGGCTACCTCCTAAACTCTTCAAGTTCAAAATTTAGGAGTTGGAACCCACTGCATATGTCAGGTGAAAAGTGTTAAACATATTTCCTAGGCTGTATCACATGAAATTCATCAGGCCCATATCTATATGCTCTCGAACTCAGGTCTTTAAACTGTTCTTTGAATCGTACAAACTTTGGCTTAACAATATTTGCTGAACATGGGCTCAAAACCATATGAATTTTTCATAGTACCAATAGGTTTGAAATTTAAATGCACAAGATGATTAATACCACACAAGAGATTAACACCTTGATCACTATCTGAAATAATTTTCCGAACAGCCTCTACAGATTGAATAGAATCTTGATTATGGTTTTATTGAATAAGCCAATTACCTATTTTATCAAGTTCACTTAAAAGTTTTTGAACTTGTTCAAGAGGAACTCTTAAAGTATCATCCTCATCATGACATTAGTGAGAAGATTTATGCTCCATAGTAGGATTGGAATCATGAGTAATCAAATTCTCATCCAGGATCCTAAGGAAAGGAGATGAAGACTAATGATCAAAAGGAACCCATAAGTCTAGGACTTCTTCTAACTAGAATATTATAAGTAGGACTAGAGGTAGTAAAGCTCATATACCATGGAAATGCAAATAAACTAAATTTAGAAAACACAAGGCATGAACAAAGAAATGTTTTTTTTAATTTTTTCTTTACATGATTTTTGAAATGTAAATGCAAGCACATAAAATAAGGTTAATCTAACATACACGCAAGATCTAACACTGTAAAAGAAAGAGTTGTCTATTGCGGGTTCACAAAAATATAATAGATAAAAATTTTGATTGAATGTTAAATGTGAAAATGATGTGTGATGTATTGGGGAATGTAAGATCTTCTTCTTAACCCCCAAATTACCAAAGGAAAGATCCAAATTTATTAACTAGAAGAAGATGGTCAATGGATAAATGACTCGATCGATTAGTAATAAGAGGAAATAGGATAACCTTATATTCTGTTATGAATTGAGAGCATTAAAATATTAATTGAAATAAATTGAAGACAAATACTATTCTCAAAGTATAATAGATCTGGAAATTACTATTTTCGGGTGTCCATACCGAGTTTCTGGAAATTCTGCAATGAGATCTGGAACAGAAACATAAAGATGAAGAAAACCAAGAAATATTTTTCTTTTCTCAACTAGGTCGACCTTGACCCAAATAAAGGTCAACCTTGACCCCTTTATGTCAACCTTGACTTATGCTTCTCCAATAGAAATTATGTTCGTGGATCATGAAATTTTTCCAAAAAAGGGTATCCAAATCTGCTCTTTAATTTGTTGTCCCACACCTACTCTTGTAAGAAAAATAGTTTCATTATTTGGATGATGGGGTTTTCATTTGACAAACCCCGATTTTGGAATTAACCTTGGAACATAATTAAAATTATAGCAATAAACAAAGTAAATGGAATAATTCACCTTGCTTATGTTGAAACCTTTGTGGAGGATTCAAATCCTTGAATCCACAAGTATGGATGCTCCAAATGAATATATAATAGGATGTATGATATCTCAAATCAATTGTCTTTAGATCTTCAACACCAATCTTGAAAGGATCTTGTAATAGGAAGAGGCTTGAATGGATGTGGATGGAGAAATCTTCAATAAGAGGGCTCCATAGAGCTTGAATCCTTCAATGGCTACTAATGGATCTCCTAGATGATTTGAATCTTGAATTCTTTAATGCTTGAAGATAGATGAATGATAGAATGATTTCTTTCTCCTTTTTGACTTCCCTCTTGCTTTCTTGATTTCTTGAATTACTTGATTTTTTTATTGAGAAAATGAGAGAAGAAGGCTTCCTTATATACTAGTCTAGGGTAAAAACTTCTAGATAAGCTGACATAAAAGAAATAGATTCCCATAAAGCCTATATCCTTATAAACCAACCTAAATTAAATAAAATTTAAGAGTTTACTATTTTGAAACTCAAAATAGTCGACCCGAAAGTGGGAAATAAATCTTTCTGATACTCGACATCTTGAAACCTTTAGAATTTGAAATTTGGACCCTAGGTTAGGGTCGAGGTTGACCCTAACCTAGGTTAGGGTCGAGGTCAACCTTGACCTAGAAGGTTGACCTTGACCCTGAGGTCAAGAACCTCAAAATCATAGAGCAGGATGCCAGAAATAGGTAGAAAAGAACTAGAAAATAGGGCAGGGCAGGGGGAAAAGTGAGATCCAAATCAAAGACCCTTTCAAGGCATTTGACATGACCCCAAACCACTTACTTGGAGGGCTAAACCAGTCCTAAATGGAGATGATTCCATTTTATGATGATACACTATATTAGATGAAAAAAGGTATCTACATACTCAATCTAAATATATCAAGGAGATATTGAATTTTTTTGGTATGGAGAACTCTAGACCAGTACATACACCTATATCTACTTGACAAAAGCCATCAAGGACTGATATTACAACTCCAGTAAATCAAACCTTCTACATGTCAATGATTGGGAAGTTACAATATGTTATTCACAATAGACTAGATATTCCATGAGAAGTTGGGATTGTTGTAATTTTCTTTAGATCCTAAGGAGAATCACATGATGGCATTGCAAAGGATACTAAGATATCTAACTAAGATATCTAAAAGGAATCACGGATTATGGATTTTACTACAAGAATAAGGAAAAGTTTGAACTGAAATTTTATACTGATGCATATTGAGTAGGAAATGTGGATGATAGAAAAAGTACAAGTGGTGGCCCATTATTTCTAGGAAAAAGATTAGTCTCATAGAAAAGTGAGAAACAAAATTGAATTTCTCAATCTACAACAGAAGTTGAAAATGTAGCAAGAGAAGTTAATCGTTCAAACATAGTTTTGATCTAGAAATTGCTGAAAGGTATGAAGGAAGAAGTCACTGAGCCAATTGTTATTTTCTTTGATAAGATAATTTTTATCAATATATCAAATAACCCTATGATGCACGCAAAGACCAAGCATATTTCTATCAAGCATCATTACTTGAGAGAGCTAGTTCAAAACAAAGAAGTGTGATTGTAGTATGTGAATACAAAGGAACAATTAGCAGATATATTCACTAAAGCTTTACCTAATGGTGGACATGAGTATCTTAGAGGTAAATTAGGACTAATTCCCCTAACTATGGCTATGTAAATCAAATAGGAGTGTTGCATCAAATGTATTACCTAGAATATCTGACAAATTGATGTAAGGAGGTCACACTTTAGGAGTTTCCTAAATATATGAAGAGATAAGAACAAAATGTTGATCAATCATAAGGAAAATGATAGAGGGAGTATACAGATTAGAAAGTTGACACAAAGATATATACATGGTGAAGATTAATGAGAAAATGAAAATGTCTTTGTCATTGTTGTTGTTGCCCAAAATTTCCTATTTTGCAAATTTAGCCAAGTTCCAGGGTCCCTGTTTTAATCCCGCCTTGCTGCAACTTGTTTTAGCTTGTGAAATAAATCCTTGAGGTTTCATGCTTTGTGTTCTAAACCCCATGTTCTTCAATGTAGTGTCATGCTCCAATCTAGATCACATCACTTAATTCACAAAAATCAAAGAGATATTCAAGTTTAAGTGACTGCAGGAAATACTGGTCGCAGGGTTCAAAAAAATTGTTCAATGTTGAAAACCCTCTGTGTTTTCGACCCTTTGCTCTGAAAGCATAGTGTGTTTTTGACCTTCAATTTGAAAAACCTCTATTTTTTTGACCCCCTTCAGTGCTTTGTTATTCTTCTCTGGTGTCAGCATTTTCCATGTGCACAACTTCGATCAATTGGGCCCAATGGTTGTTTTTGAACAACGCTGGCGGTCTGTCGCATGATCGCATAGCCCCTTTTTAGGCTATGCGAACATGCAAAAAACCATTAGCCACACTGATACAGGCCTGCAGTTTGGTGATGTGCCCACATTTCATTGGTTGGCTGGTGACAAGGTTTTACAGTGGGCCCGAGATGTAAGTGCAGTAAAGATTCGACAGTGGTCACATGTTCGCATGGGATCTTTCGACCCCATTTGATCATGCGACAACCATTCGATGAGAGACTCCTATCATGGGTCTGATGTGCCATGTCATGCTGATGTGTTCAAGTATGGTTGGTCACCCTGTGCTGATAAGGATTTGCAGGAGGGCTTGGGGTTGGTTAAGCGAATGCGCGGTTAAAGTTTTTGTGTGGTCACTGGATGAGCCTGGGGTAAAGGAGAAGTCCTAGCGACTCTATGACTAAGGGGAAGGTGAACCCAAGGTAAACTAGTGTTAAGTTTGTAGTTCACATCTCAAGCTTGTCGCATGGTCACATGTGGCTTTCTAACCACATGTGATCATGTGATGAGCCATCAACGGTTAGCGGCCGCTTCGGTGGTGATGTGTATGTTTGCAGGTGGGCTAGAGGTGTAGCATGTGGCCCCATAGATTCAAGATCTATGGTGGTTTCATGTTTGCATGGCATATTCCGATCCCATGTGATCATGCAACCACTGTTGAATTCTCTGGTGCTTCTAGCCGATGTTGTTGTGGGTCTGGATGATGTGGTTAGTTTTTCTTGGCCACGTGGTATAGGTGGCAGGTTTGGTAGGGCCAGCTATCTATATGGCAGCATCCTAGTGGTTAGTTGCATGATCGCTTGTGGTCTTTTGGGCTCATGCGATCATGTGACCAACCATATTTTCAAAGTAGTGCAATCTCAAGCTCAGGTTTTTTTGCCAGTGCTTGTCTGCAGGCTGTATGCAAAGTGGCGGGGTAGATCAGAATTGATTTCTGAGGGTGGTGCAAGGTTGTGAAGATGTTAAAGGGGATCTAGGTGGCTATTGCAGGTTGAATTCTTATTCCTCAGGTACGGTGTCAGTGTTCTTGCACTGATGAAGCTTCAAGAGTTGGCACCACCTATTACAAGGTTAATCATTTTAAACCCAAATATCTTCAGGATTAGATTGAGAGCCTTCATGACAAGGTCGAGTTGCAGGTGGGTAGATCAGTCAAAGTTGCTTATCTGTAGATAATGTAGTATAGAGATGGGCACACAAACCTAAAGTTTGATCGGCCATGTTGTTGTAGAATACACTTATGATCAGATTTGTACCTAGGGTTTAATTTTAAATTGTAAAATCTGTAACCCTGGTTAACTTTTGACTCCTACTTGCGTGTAGTTGAGGGATGTATATAGTGTTTTTTTTTGGGATCCTTAGTGGTGAGAATTGACATGTTGTAAAAAGAAAGTTTCTTTCCTAGAAAGCTATCTAAGACACTTTCCTATGCTCTAGTTTTCTACTCTTTGTAATCTCCCATTGATAATTCAGATAATGCAAAGTATTTTGTGACATTCTTGTTGTCCTTATGCTTTCTTTTGTGGATTATCTCTTATTGGATCAAAGTGTATGCATGTTTTCAATGATATCTTAGGTTTCCTAATTCCTCTTACTTTCTATAACTATGTGTGTTATTGTGTTTGATCTGATTTAGATGTTTTGTGGGCATATTTCATCCCCTAACAGTCTTGTCTCAATCCTAAACCAAGTTATAGGAGTGAATGTTTGTTTGCAAGTCATAGATTGTTGTCTAATCCTAAGAGTCTTGTTGTTGTTAAAGAATATTTCTCTTTCCCTGAACACCCTATTTTTTTTGTAGACCCTCTTATGAAATACTTATGCAAGCCTATTTAGTAAGTTGTGATCTCCTAGACCTATTTCCTTCACTAGTTTCATCCCTCTATACTGAGATCCAAACCCTAGTTTCGGTGCATCACCTAGTAGTTAGATTTGCTTTCAGTCATTTCCCTTTCATGCACTCCTTCTTTCCCTTTCCCTCAAAAGTTTAATTTCTTATTAAGAAGCAAATCAAGGTGATAATCCAAGAGGAACCAGCCTAGGACCTGGAGGTTTCATCTCGGTTAGCAAAGGTCCCACAACCTAGAAATAATTTCCATGTTATACTGAGTTATCAAGACCAAGAGAGCTTGAAACAAAGGTGCAAAACTCAGTGTGTAACAATTTTGGCATGCCCGGTGGGACTAAAGTTCAGATTCATGTTCAAGGTATGCTATCCCTGATATGCTAATAGCATGCTACAGACCTAGAAGAGGTCATTTTTATGCATATCTGGCAACTCCAGAAAGTCTACTAGTTTCAAAGGTCAAGTGCTGGTATGTTTCAAATCTCCATTTTTAGAATTCCAGGTAAATACATGAGTAGACATGTCAAGTTACTATGGACAATCAAGTTACCCACCATCCTATTATGAGAATAGTCCTCAATGGGCTGGTCATTAGCCTTATCAAAGCCACCCAAAGCCTCCTTTTACCCCAAGCTATTATACTTCTCAAGGGTATCAATATATCTAGTATGCCCAAAATGAGTTTTCCCTCATGCAAAGTTACGAGAGGGCCCTTTGACAAGATGGATCATGGGCACAAGAGGCACAACAAAAAATGCAAAGCCAGTTGCCCCATCTTGTTTACCACCCACCCTCCCCTTCTCAGTCTATTTAGTAATAGATGCAGACTCTGAGCTTAGAATTTATGAAGGAGCAAGAGAAGGCAAAGAGTGTGTTGCTTGATTTGATTAAGCAAGTGTCTGAGCTCAGGGAGTAGAGAGAGCAGGAAGCTTAGAGTTATTATGAAGAGTCATCTCCTTACCAAGAGCTAGAGGCTCAAAGTTATTATGAGAAAGAAGCAGTTCCTTACCAAATGACAGAGGCTCTTGTTGATGAGAAACAAGTAAGGTAGTTTCAAGAGTAGATCAGATGCCAAGCTGAAATTGAGACAGTAAGGTTAAGATCACAAATTTCTCAACAAGAGGGTCCTAGGCCTAAGATTCCAAGCTGGAGGGCCCATCTATCTTAAGAACCTACACATGTGGAGCCTACAAAGCCTTCATTTCCAAGCTTCAAGACAGGTATGCCTTCTACATTTCCCTCTAAGCCCCCTCAGTTTCACATCCCAAGTTTTAAGGAAAAAAATTATTTTCAAGAGCTTGTGCTTGAGACACAGCCCACCACTCTACAAGAGCATCCTATTCAAGAAAAAGAGTTATCCCAAGAGACCCCTCTAGTATCTCAGGATGATGAGGTGATGTGGATACCCCAATGGACTCTTCCCCCTAGTTGTCAAATGCCAAGCCTTTGCAAGGACACTAGTCTGGTGTCTGAGCAAGGACTAGTGGTAAATAAACTTTCATTTGAAGAGGAGGAGAATAAATTTGAGGTATCAGTGTAGAGTGATGACTATAGTGAAATGGAGTAGCAAAGTGTGGAGGTATAGGTTGATGCTCAGCCTGAGCTCTTGCTTGATTTTCTTGATGAGCTTCCCCTCTTTGTTGTTGATGAAGAAGAGACCATGCCATTGCCTATGGCTAAAGGTCAATCAGGAAAAAAGGTTCACCATCAACAAGAGGTTGATATAGAGGAGGATGCCTTGTCATTGTTTGATGAGCAGGGTGATAAAGATGTGATCATAGCCACCTCTTTGAAGTTGCAGCAACTAGAATAGATTGATCCTGAGGATATGCTGATTCATGAACTTGATCTCATCTTTGAGGAGGAGACTTCCCAATGTGTAGAGGATAACCAGAGCCTTGACAAAGATTGTTTGGGAAGCATTATAGATGGCTTGTGTGTGGAGCCTGATGATAAAGAACTGTTCATTCCTAGAGAGCTTCAAGATATTGATAGCTTTGATGAGCTCTTGGATTGTTTACCAGAGGAATATTATGGTTCCTTGACCATAGTTAAGGAGTTGACATGGCTTTCCATGATGGAGGGAAACCATGAAGATAGAAAAGAAGCTTTCAAGGAAAGTCCTGCCTTCAGACTTTCAAGAGGCTACCCCATCAGATACTTGGCCTAGAAGGAGTTCATTGAGGCACCTCCATATGATTCATTTAAGGTGAGTGAACTTGATCTTGTTTTTGTAGAGGCAGTGCATCCTCATTTGCCAAATCTTTGTATGCCTCTTATCTTCATAGCTATCCTCATGTGCGCAATGCAAAATGTCTTAATGAGGAAAGGTAGCTATTTTTCACAAAAAGTGAATGGTTTTGTTTAACCATGTTTTTGCACTGGTTAGTTTAGGCTAGGTTAGTTTCCCTACTTTCTAGATTAGTTTTCCTATTCTCCAAGAAGTGCCCGTGAACAAGTTCCTCTTTTCGGTTTAGTTTTTGTCCCTTTGTCAAGTTTTTGTGTTCAAGAAATGACCCCATACCCAATGGATATGTCAAGGCCACTGATCCATGTCTAGCAGAATGACATCTAGTAGAAATCACCAAAATATTTCCCAAAATTTCCTATTTTGCAAATTTGGCCAAGTTCCAAGGTCCCTGTTTTAATCCCGCCCTACTGCAACTTGTTTTAGCTTGTGAAATAAATCATTGAGGTTTCATGCTTTGTTCTCTAAACTGCATGTTCTTCAATGTAATGTCATCCTCTAGTCTAGATCACATAACTTAATTCACAAAAACAACATAGAGATATTCAAGTTTAAGTGACTGCAGGAAATACTGGTCCCAGGGTTCAAAAAAATTGTTCAATGTCGGAAACCCTCTGTGTTTTCAACCCTTTGCTCCGAAAGCCCAGTGTGTTTTTGACCTTTAGTTTGAAAACCCCATGTGTTTTTGACCCCCTTAGGCTCTTCATTATTCTTCTCTAGTGTCAGCATTTTCCATGTAAGCAACTCCGATCAGGTGGGCCCAGAGGTTGTTTTTGAAGAATGCTAGCGGTTTGTCGCATGATCACATAGCCTATTTTTAGGCTATGTGAACATGCAACAAACTATTAGCCATGCTGATAAGGGCCTGCAATTTGGTGACGTGCCCACGTTTCATTGGTCAGTTGGTGACAAGGATTTATAGTGGGCCTAAGATGCAAGTGCGGTAAAGATCTGATGGTGGTCGCATGATCACATGGGATCTTCTGACCCCATGCAATCATGCGACAACCATTCGATGAGATCCTTCTATCATGGATCCAATGTGCCATGTCACACTGATGTGTTCAAGTATTGTTGGTCACTATGTGCTAATAAGGATTTGTAGGAGGGCCCAGGGTTGGTTAAGCGGATGCGTTGTTAAAGTATTCACATGGTCGCTAGATGAACCTGGGGTTAAGGAGAAGTCCTAGTGACTCTGTGACTAAGGGGAAGGTGAACCCAAGGTAAACTAGGGTTAACTTTGCAGTTCACATCTCAAGCTTATCGTATGGTCACATGCAGCTTTCTAACCACATGCAAGCATGCGACGAGCTGTCAACAGTCAGTAGTGGCTTTGATGGTGATGTGTACGTTTGCAGGTAGGCTAGAGGTGTAGAATGTGGCCCCATAGATTCAAGATCTATGGTGGTCACATGTTCGCATGGGATCTTCCGATCCCATGAGATCATGTGACCACCGGTGGACTCTTTGGTGCTTCCGGCCGATGTTGCTATGGGTCCAGAGGGCGTGGTTAGTTTTGCTTGGCCACATGGTACAGGTGGCAGGTTTGGCAGGGCCGGGTGTCTATGGGGTGGCATCTTAGTGGTTAGTCGCATGATTGCATGTAGTCTTTTGGGCTCATGCAATCATACGACCAACCATATTTTCAAAGCAGTGCAATCTCAAGCCCGGGTTTTTTTGCGAGTGCTTGTCTGCAGGCCCTATGCGAAGTGGTGGGGTAGCTCAGAATTGAACTCTGAGAGTAGTCAAAGGTTGTGAAGATGTTAAAGGGGATCTATGTGGCTATTGCAGGTTGAATTCTTATTCTTGGGGTACGGTGTCAGTGTTCTTGCACCGATGAAGCTTTAAGAGTTGGCACCACCTATTGTAGGGTTAATCATTTTAAATCCAAATATCTTCAGGATCAGATTGAGAGCCTTCATGACAAGGTTGAGTTGTAGGCGGGTAGATGAGTCTAGGTTGCTTATTTGCAAGCAATGTAGTACAGAGATGGGCATGCAAACTTGAAGTCTGATCCACCGTGTTGTTGCAAAATACATTTATGATCAGATTTGCACCTAGGGTTTAATTTTAAATTGTAAAATCTATAACCCTGGTTAACTTTTGACTCTTTCTTGCATGTAGTTGAGGGATGTAGATAGTGTTTTTTTTTGGGAGCCTTAGTGGTGAGAATTGACATTTTGTAAAAAGAAAGTTTCTTTCATACAAAGCTATTTGAGACACTTTCTTGTCCTCTGGTTTTCTACTCTTTGTAATCTCCCATTGATAATTCAAATAATGCAAAGTATTTTGTGATATTGTTGTTGTCCTTATGCTTTCTTATGTGGATTATCTCTTATTGGATTAAAGTGTATGCATGTTTTCAATGATATCTTAGGTTTCCTAATTCCTCTTACTTTCTATAATTGTGTGTGTTATTGTGTTTGATCTGATTTAGATGTTTTGTGGGTATATTTCAGCCTGCAATAGTCTTGTCTCAATCCTACACTAAGTTATAGGAGTGAATGTTTATTTGTAGGTCATAGATTGTTGTCTAATCCTAAGAGTCTTGTTGTTGTGAAAGAATATTTCTCTTTCCTTGAACACCCTCTTTTGTTTGCAGACCCTCTTATGAAATACTTATGCAAGCCTATTCATTAAGTTGTGATCTCCTATACCTATTTCCTTCACTGGTTTCATCCCTCTATACTGAGATCCAAACCCTAGTTTCAGTGCATCACCTTGTAGGTAGATTTGCTTTCAATCATTTCCCTTTCATGCACTCCTTCTATCCATTTCCCTCAAAATTTTAATTTCCTATTAAGAACAAAATCAAGATGATAATCCAAGAGGAACTAGCCTAGAACCTGGAAGAATCAGAATGAAGCTAAGGATATTAATGAATAATTTTTGATAGAACACAAAGATCTGAAAAAATTTACTTCAATACATATTTTTTGGCTTTTATTGTAACAAAGCATATGATATTATATGGCGTTTCCATCAATGCCAAAGAGGGAGATTGTTGGAAGCTACAGTTAAAATAATTGTTATTTTATCATAGATTTTTCTGGAGTATCTAGAAGGATAAAAGGGAAAATGAACTGATGGAAGGATTTGATGAATCTAACTTAAACCTAAGATTGACAAAGATGATTAAGTGGAAAAAGATCAAGAAACCCAATTAAGGAGGTATAAGGCTAACCTAACTATGGGTTACAAAGAGGTTAATTCAGTTGTTTGGTGAACCTAAAAAGAAGGCTGAGAAGAGCTATGAAGGGTTGTGAAGTGGTGATTTCTTGAATGCTTTCCAAGAAGATTAGATATGGAGATGATAATGAAGGCCAGTTAGTCGATCTCCATATGAGCTACATTGGATATGTATTTACAAAGTGAGCTATATGTTTTCTATGAAACCCACTATTATTTTGTAAGCATTTTGGCAATTGAAATCCTTTAATCAAGGTTCATCTAACAGTCATTTGTAAATCCTTTAATCAAGGTGACATTCCAATGGGATTTTCTTAAGTCCTATAAAAGGCCACTCCTAATAGGGTGGTTAAATCCTTTAATAGAGTCACACCTAACAGTGTGTATTGTAACCTTTAACAAGGTTGGCTCCTCATAGAGATCACTTCAAAAGAATGAAAATTAGTAGCATGTTACTGGTGGTTTTTTCCAAATTGGGTTTCCACGTTAAATCCTGGTGTCATACTTGTGTGAATGTTATTTTATGTGTTTTATAGATAATGGTTTTATAGCTTGCAAGTCAATTACTTTTAGGTAGTGGAGTGCAAGTTTATGTTACTAGTTATATTCTATAGAGACTGAGTGGATTACTGAATAGATATAAGTTGGTTGAAGTGTTTAAAAGTTTTATTGGTACATTTGACCTGAGGGTACCTAATTCAGGCCCCCTCTTAGTTATTCTAAAATAGTTCTAACACATGTTAGGAACCTATGTACAACGAAAATGAAAACTCTTGTAACTAGAAAATAGAAGAAAACCTAGTCAGAGAAACTCCACTCGAAAAGAGAGAAAGTGAATGTTTCAGAATCCTTTAAAAAATTACGTAGAACTAGGAATAAGAACATCATTCAAGTATAAAGAATTTGTATATAATTTTCCATGACTGATATGGTTCTATATCTTGTAATTTTCTCCAAAGAAGATGATGAGGAAGACAACAATCTATTGGAGTTCTCCAAATGGAACTTCTCAAACATTCATCAAATAGAAACAATAGAAATAACATATCCGAGTCAAAAATATAGATGACACATGAATCTATATGAGTGACCTTCACTATGTAATCAATGAAGTCATTTGACTTCTACCATTATCAGTCCAAAATAAATTTGAAAGTGTAGACCCTGTGTAATATTCTTAAACTAGTGTCTTAATGCACTTCAAGTGAAAAAAAGTAGCTTCCATAAAAATGAATGAAATAGTATCTCAATGCACTTCATGATAAACCAAGAAACCATTACAATAAGCACTGTGATACACCCCATAATGATGACTCAAGTGAGGCATGAGAGATACATTTAAATAGTGTCTCACAATGCTATACATAATGGACAAAAAGTGTATTGGCAACTACAAAAAGGGTGTATGTTGAGCTACACAATCACATGAGGCAATAATATTGAAAATTATTTTATTATCATGATAGAAATCTAACTTTGAGAAACCTATAGTTCTTAAAAAGGTACAAGCCAATAAATGTGACTATGGTATTTTTTCAAGTGCCTCGTGTAAAACCGGTCACATATATTACAAGCATCATGTGGAAAATGAAGTTTCTTCCATAAAATTAGTCTTTAGAAGACCTTTTACAAAGTATTTACGCTTATGTAGTTTGCAAGTTTCATGGCTAGTTATGATATGTTATAATTGATAGAGGAGGCTAAATGTACGGGTGATTCTATATGCAGAGGCCACCAAGTCTTTAGTAGATGAGAGCTTGAACTAGGTGGTAAACCATATGTGCAAATATTTAAATCTAAATGTGACTAGTAGTTACATTCAGTGTATTCCCAAGATAACAAAACATATGATATCTTTGATATGCTATAAGTACTCTAGTGAGGTAGTGTTAATCCTATTGGTAGGTAGTAATTTATACAAAAAAATAATTCTAGTCAAACAATACTTTTAATATTTTTGCATCATCCATCTAGATTTCTCTACTACCCACCATCATTCATTTCATGCATGTGTTCGCAAACTCTATTGTATATCATAATGATGTGTTGTAACTACTGGATGATTGTAACACATTCTAGACTATTTTGAATACCTCTATGTATAAAGGTGTTATGTAGGCATTTAATCATCAGATATTTATCAGATCATTATTGATAATGAGTGGAAGTATAATGTTGTGGTATTCCAAAGAGTTATAATAGAGTTTGACTAATTTTATCAATGAGGATAACGTGTTAAAGAAAAATTTGGTAAATCTATATGTTTGCATATTATAATTTTCTTGATTTATGTGTTTACTTCAGCACTATCCACCTCCTACAAGTAGTACTAGAGAACAAGTTTGGAGATCATTTGGAGATCCTGTCATGATTTGTGATATATGTGAAGAGAGGAAAATCCTATCACCATTTGTGGAAGAAAGAATTTGACCAAGATTTCATTTCTTGAAGAAGACCAATATTTTATTTCATACCAAACCTATGCGAATAATCACTTGATATTAGTTTTTATTTATAAAAATTATTGCAAAAGGGGGGGCTTTATATGATCTTGTGTATATTGTATCAATCACAATATCAGATTTTGAGCCATGCACTGAAAAGTGTTTGGAATCCATATGTCGAAGCCCACCAAAAAGGTTTTTCCAATAGAAGGTAATTGAGTTGGTAAGAATTTTTTTAAGATTATTGGAGATATTATTGCCAGTAGGGACAAAGGAGACTCTATAGAAAAGACAAAGCAATGGATTTGAGTAGTCTAGTGTTTCATTTGGAGGTCTATTAATGATAGTAAAACTCTTGTAAACAAATTTCTTGAGAAGGAGACTGAACTTAGTACAACATTTTATTTACAATGAAGCTGTCGATGATTAAAGCTTGAAGAATCACCAGAGATAGGTTGCAGCTCGAAGGTGAATAAAGTATCACCCAAGATACAGATCATTGATAAGAAGTCATAGCTAAGGAAGAGATGAAGAGCGAATAACCAAGGTTGAATGAGATTTAAAAAATTAAGATAAATTTGGTCATTAATGAAATTAGGAATTCATGGTATAAATTAGGGGAGAATGTTGGTAGGTGGGTGGTCCCACAATAGTGAGTCCCACTTTTTGGCCAACTTTGACACATAGTTCAACATTCTGAGAAAAAACCTCACTTTCAAACATTTGTTTCCACAAAACTATTAAAAATTTGAAGATGATGTAAACTAGAGTCTTTTAGAATTTTCTTTCCGGTTTCTAAATATATATATATATATATATATATATATATATATATATATATATATATATATATATATATATATATATATATATATATATATATATATATATATATTTTAAAAATCATTTAAATTCATTTTTCCTTCTCCTTCTAAAAGTGGTTTGTGTGAAAAACTATGTTTTTAAGGAGTTACTGTCACTTGGATCAGCATAATTTTTTAAAAAAAATATGATAATGATGTAATTATTTCAAGATTATATTTTTAACTTCAATATCTAAAGGATGCAATTGGTTTTATTCATTTTGGATCAATATTTCATAGTTTATTAAGTTTTAAAGTGATAGTAACTGTAATTTAGACATAAGGTCACTTGGATCGCTCTAAATTGAACTGTGTATATCAAAATTCATTTTTTATTTTTTTCATAGAAAGGTAACACAAATATGCTTTTCCTACATATTTTTTATAATTTTTTTTACCATTTACTATTTTTCCTAAAGTCTTCAAGAGACAGGTTGTTGAATGACCAAACAACCTATGTTTAGTTAAAGTAATATTTAAAAGTGATAATGAACTCAATATGTATTAAAACTATATTCATTATAAATCTTGTTCTGAATAGGATCATTTGACATCATCTGTTTGAAAAAATCATCTTGTTTTGTCCTTGTTTCAGACCCCAGAAGAGCTTTTTTCAGAAGCTTTGTTGTTTTCTGGGAGCAAAATTTTAGTTTTGGGGGCTTCGTACGAAGACCCCCTTTGCACAAAGACACTTGAGGGGCTTCATGTGAAGACCCCTCGCACAAAGCCTCTCAAGTGAAAATCTTGACACAAAGACATCTACCATAATTTTATCTTGGGTACTTTGTACAAAGTATATACTTCGAGCGAAGTCAGCATGTAAAATGATTTTGTAAATAAAATTTACAATGGTATAAAAGTAAAACATTTTATTTTTATTTTATATCAAATTTCAATTAATAAATTCACATTTTCTATTATTGAAGACACTTTTTGAAGGAGGATTGATATTTCTATTTTTTGAAAGGCATAATTTTGGAGAGGAAAAATATTAGATTAAAGTATTTTTTGAAGAAGAAAATTTTTGTTGACAATCTTGTGGAAGACAATTTTTTGAGCTCAAAGGAATAGGGAGCAAGAAGGGAAGACAAAGTAAATCTTCTAGAAAAAGGTCACCTAGTACTGAACAAAGAAATCATGATGCTACATTGACATATTATCATAAAACTAAAGAAGCTGAAAGACAAGCTGAAGTAGGAGGGTCAAGTCAAGTCGAAGGATTGCACATTGAAGGAGGGTCAGGATTAATCCCTATAGAAGCTCAAACAATTGATGTTGGAGAAGGGTCAACATCACATGCTCCTACTAGTATGGATGAGCTTTTAAATTTAGCTCAAACTATAAAGAAAAATATTAATTATAGAAACTTAAATCATTTACTTACAATGTATGTGGAAAATTTGAGATCACTTGCTAATATTCAACACTTAAGTCTTCTTAAGAAGAGATCAATGAATATGATAGCAAGAGAAATATTGGGTAAATTTGATAATTTCTAAATACTTGAACAAGCTCAATTACTTTCACTTATACTTATAAACAAGAAGTTAGAAGGGGCATTGAAATTATTGGGTATAGACACGTCATCAAAGAAGAGAAAATTTG
This sequence comes from Chamaecyparis obtusa, assembly GCA_027943335.1. Taxonomy (NCBI): domain Eukaryota; kingdom Viridiplantae; phylum Streptophyta; class Pinopsida; order Cupressales; family Cupressaceae; genus Chamaecyparis; species Chamaecyparis obtusa. The sequence goes on along the minus strand of BSBK01002986.1, from coordinate 150,792 downwards.
TTGACAGAAAATGATATGATTGAAAATCTTAAGAAAGGTTTGAAACAACTAGGGAAGTGATCTCAAACTATAGATAATTCCATTACAAGAAAAGTTATGTTGACATCCATTGTAGGTAACACTACGGGATGAAAAAGATAGATATGTTCAATTTCATCTCACTTTGGTTTGAATAGGAAAACAATATCACAATATGTTAATGGGAGAATACTTTTGGATGATAGCACCTTGGAAGGGAATTGGATAATCATGTGTAGAGCTCCTCATTTTGATAGGATTGATGACAGAACAAAAAATTTGGTCACATCATTTTGGAATGATAATACAGGACCTTCATCAAACACTAGAGATGTTATCAGATGTAGAATTTTAGCTAATCAATATGAATATCTTACGAAACATTGGTTGGACACAACACAACATGAAATGTATGTGTCATTTTGTAGTTCAAATCCTAATATAAAGATTGGAAAAACATCGTTTGAAAGATTGAAGCCATATTATCTCAGGACAAACAACGTGTTTGAAACTTGTTACTGTCCTTATCATATTGAAATTGATCTCCACTATCAGGTTTTTTGAAATTATGTAGAAGACACTTATGGTTTTGAAAATGTTCCTCCTACTAGAAGAAATGAGTTCATGTCATCCATTTTATGTGACAAAAGAGATGATGGAGCTGGACAATTAAATTGCATAAAAGCAATATGCCAAACATGTGCCAATTTTTCTCTTTTTCCTTTGAAAAATGAAAATATTGATGTAACAAAGATGGTAAATTGAAAGAGTTACAAATATGTAAAGAATGAAACTATTGGTGTTCTTTTTCCCAAAAGGTCAGATTGACATTAGGATTGACTGGGCTAGTGTCACATTCACTCAACACTCCAAATCTAACAAGGAAAAAGGCCAACTGACAAGGATCAAAGAGATATCCTTCTACACTTTGAGCTCCACATCACTCAAGCAGGTATACCTCATCTGCACACACATACATCTTTTGTGAAACTATAGGCCTATAGGTAACTGACTGTAGAATAGTTCTCAAACCCCTATAGGTATCCTGTACCTCAATGAAGCCAAGATCTCATGTAATAGCCCTACTTGCATAGAATGGGTATGAAAACTAGAGACCTATCCTAACAACATGAAAGGGAAAGGGTGGAACTGAATATAAATGATTTAATGATGTGTTTGAAAGGTCCCCTAAGATACCCTAAGTCCCCCATAGACCAGTGCCTTGTCCAATGGGCCATAGAGTCAAATACCCTGTTGCAATAGACAATTATGAAACAAGAAAGCAATAAATTCAATGTGTTGATGCCTGACATCAATCACACACCATGACCAAACCTCACTTCAACAAACCACCTATGTATCCAAGTATGTTATTACCCATCCAAAGGTTTTTAACTCTCCCCTTAGAAGAGACCTATAAATAGATAACATGTTGACCAACATCCAGCGGAAGACAAGCATGACATATCTTTGACACCTCAGCTCATACATACATGAAAACTAATCCTAAACCAGTTATCTCTGTGAAGACAACTCCACTTGCAAACACATAGGAAATGCAAATAGAAAAATCAAATACCATTGATGTATGATTAATAAAAATAACTGTAGAGACTTGGAGAAAAGGGCTAGAACCATGAAATTTTGCAGGGGTAGACCATTTTCTAGGGAATTTAGCTATGACATGAAAATGGGCTAACAGTGGCTCTTTCTAGGCATGCATGCCTCATCAGGCATGGAAAGAACTCAATTCTCTGGGAGAAGCAGACCACCCAAAAAAACCTTCTTGAACAACTTTATTGAAAATAGGAAAACTACTCTTATTATGTACAAAGCATGGCCCTGAACCATTGGAAACCTTCAAAAGTTCTTACCTCTGTCATATACCTGATTTTCATTTCTTTCTTCAGGAGGTAAGCCAAAAATTTTATTCCCATTTGTTTCACCAAGAACATCAACATTTTTAATCAATCCATCAGGCAAAACAAAAATTGTCTTCATTCCCATAGTGCATGTAAAAATATGAAGCATTTTCATCATCTTTCTCACTATGAAAGTAAGATTCAGCATGCTCATGAACATAGTCATCAAACTAAAACTGATCTTTATCTACTGATTCATCTATGCCATCAATCTGGAATGCAAAAGTCAAATACTTTATTTGATAAAAGCCTTCATTCATACCTTGACCTTGCATATCCTCAGGTGTAGCTAGTCAAAGTTCAAAAGAATAATCAAGTTTATACTTACACATGTCATCATCATCAAATTCTACTACACTTGAGACCTCCATGTGTTCTTCAAACAATGGATTGATAATTCCATGTAATACTCCTTGTTGCACACTATGACAAAAAATGGGCTGATCATCATCATAGTCCTCATCATATAAAATATTAGAAAACACTTTAAACTCACTACCCATTTCATCTCCATGGAGATTCTCAGCACAGAAAGAAAAATCAGAACCATATGAAGATGCATAGTCAACATCAACTACCAAGCATATAGTGTCCATAATTATATCTTCTTCATTGTCTTGTTTAGGAAAACCATCATAGAGAAACCATGGTTCACTCCTAAACTCTCTATTATATGTTGCAACCTTGTTATCCAATGTAAGACCATTAGATAACCCTTTACTCAAATCTTCATGTTCATCCTCACTGATATCACATTGAATTACCATTTCTTTATCTTCATACTTTGACGACAAATCACTCTCAACATCTTCATACCCAAGCTGATTTGTACAATGTACAAATTGAGATGCACTATCACTTTCAGATTCAAAAAATAAATTCATATCTTCACTGATAAAGGAGTATCCACTTCCATCATCACTTTCTTCCTCCCAAGTTGCATCTGACTTATATGAAGACACCTCAACATCACTACCTTCATCACTCTCACTTGAGTAACCACTTTCAGCACTATGTTCCTCTGACAGTGACTGATATATCTATGAATCACATTCCTCATCTTCTACAACAACTTTGAACTCATCGTTAGAGACATAATTTTCAGCCTCCTCATTTGTATGATATTGAGATATAGAAGCAGGAACCTCATGTCTAAGAACATTAGAAAAATCATGCTTATAATCAAAATTACTAGAATTGATTGTAGTAGCTAATGCACAACTCAAAACACCATCACACAACTCAATTCTACCAAGGTCTGGAATATATCTTACTATTGTAGCATCCTGAATGCATGCCTCATCACTAGCAAAAGACTTAGCAACATTTATACACATATCTTGATTTGAAATTTCAACTTGATTACAAAATACAATAGAAGTGTTGGTACACTGATTTGGAATTGTGGTATCAACACTACATTCTTCTTTTCTTTCATATTCATTATACTGGCATACATTCATGGAAAAATGACCTCTAGTCAATCCATACTTCAAATTGTTTTCACTATCCATTGTAGTTATAAATGCTTGATATAATGACCTAGGTTCTTTATCCCTCAGTAAGTAGTTCATTTTCTTACCAAATGCATCAAAGTAGACATTCATACATACTTGATCATTGGGTCTATAACTCTCAGGGATTTCATTCAATACTCTTGCAAATCTGATATTGAATTGAGGGACAAGTTCATCACTCTCAATATGAATCTTCAAAAACTTATCATAAGAATCAGATATGCTTACCCTTTCTCCAAATTGCTCCATGAAAGCTAAATACATCTTACCCCAAGATGAGATAGAACATGCTGGTAGAAAAGAGAACCAATCTCTAGCATCACCTTCTAAAGTTTGGACAAACAATCTCATCCATAAGTCTTCATGGAAAACATCAAAATCACACATCACATCAACAAAGAATTGAACATGTTTCCTTGCTAAATGATATTGGTCCCTATCATACTTTGGTAAATATCCCTTGATTCCATCAGGGATCTTATTAGGGAAACTAGGTATGCAATCATAACAAAATGGCAAATATCCTTTGACAAAAGAAACCCTGTGAACATCCATCACTAGTTGGAGCTTTTGCACATCCACTTGAAGATCTTCAAGACTAATGACAGGAAATCTATATTTGAAACTGACCTTCTTTTGTCATTGAACCCCTCCTACATACTCCACACTTATATGTCATTCCTTTAATGACAAAACCATTTGATAAGGACCATGCAAATACACAAAATATTGAATGGAGAATACCTGGAAGCCTTTGTTGATTGTTGCTCTCCTCACATTTGACTAAAATCTAAAGTAAGGTTACACACTTTAGGTTCTTTCTAATACAGAGTCACCACCCACTTTAGAGGACACACACTTTCACTGATCTATCTTGAAACACTAATAGAATCTAAAAAACAATTATCATATTGTAAAACTTATGAGACTCTTCCCCAAATTGAATACCACAAGACTTTGGGATACACTCAATGGTAACTTTATTTCAGTCCTCAGCAGATTCGTCATCTTTTTGATGACTCAGATGGGCAAATCAATCTGGTCAGCAAAAGATTTTTGGATATAACAATATAACCACAACCAGAGATCCTAACACATGTAATTCTTCCTTGTCATTTTCCCCATCAGATTCACCATTTTGTTGGTGTTCTTTTTCCCCAAAGGTCAAATTGAAATTAGGATTGACTGGGCTAGTGTCACACTCACTCAGCACAACAAATCTGACAAGGAAAAAGGCCAACTAACAAGGATCAAAGAGAGATCCTTCTACACTTTGAGCTCCACATCACTCAGTTGGGTATACCTCATCTGCACACACATACATCTTGTGTCAAACTATAGGCCTATAGGTAACTAACTGTGGAATAGTTCTTAAACCGCTATAGGTATCTTGTACCTCAATGAAACAAAGATCTCATGCAATAGCCCTACTTGCATAGAATGGGTATGAAAAATAGAGACCTATCCTAACAACATGAAAGGGAAAGGGTGGAACTAAATATAAATAATTTAATGATGGGTTTGAAAGGTCCCCTGAGATACCCTAAGTCCCCCATAGACCAATGCCTTGTCCAATGGGCTACAGAGTCAAATATCCTATTGCAATAGACAGCTATGAAATAAGAAATAAATAAATTCAATGTGTTGATGCCTAACATCAATCACACACCATGACCAAACCTCATTTCAACAACCCACCTGTGTATCCAAGTATGTTATTACCCATCCAAATGTTTTTAACTCTCTCCTTAGAAGAGACCAATAAATAGATAACACATTGACTAGCATCCACTAGAAGACAAGCATGACATATCTTTGACACCTCAGCTCATACATACATGAAAACTAATCCTAAACTAGTTATCTTTATGATGACAACTCCACTTGCAAACACATAGGAAATGCAAACAGAAAAATCAAACACCATTGATGTATGATTAATGAATTTAGAATTCAAATGGAGATAGTTTGGTAATAGTAAGAATATACTAAATCCTCATACATAAGACAAATCAACTACAACATGTATCATATTCTCTAAACCAAAAAGGAAGAAAGAAAAGCCTATATGCAGAGAGAAAGAGAAAATCTACAGGAAAAGGACCCTTCATGGAACTAATTCTCCTCAAAATTATTGAAGGAACCCCTAAAATAACTAACACAACTCCCTTTTTACCCCCTAGTCATATTAGAATCCTAAAAGGATGCATCAAGCTTCAGATGACTAGGGTTAGGGTTCCAACAACTACACCAACCCTAATTACAACAAAAATCAAAACTCTTGGAGGGAAAACCAACTACATGTCTGTCAAATCCAAGGATGATATTCATGAAAGAGAAATATCTCTGAGAAGTACAAGAAAATCATAAATTTCACCATACAAACCAATCTGATCAGACCTACAAAATGCCTTGAGCCACCAAAATTATCCATCCCCACATGGTACAAACCCTTCTGCAATCGATCATGGTAGCCTGGACCACACTGCAACCACCAGCGCCACCAAACAAATCAAATCCAGCCTCAAAAGAAATTAAAACTAGTCCTTTCTATGCTAGAAACCCTTAGAAAATTCAAATTTGAATTTCAACGGTCACTTCCAAGGTGCCAGCAGAAAATTAGTGGTCGACATTTAAAACTTTCTCGACTTTAAGTCCTGACCGTTAGATCCTTTATTTCATGGGTTGTAAGTCTTTAACTCACTGCTATCCTCAGGTTAACTCATAGCGAACACAAGACAAGGCATTTCCTTAATCATGACATGAAATTCCTAACCTGAGCTCAACCCTGCAATTTAGTGAATAGAGGGAAATTACTAACCCCAGTCTCTTATTTAGTGAACTAGTGATTGAAGACTTTTTGCCAGTTTGCAAAAAACTTTATCTCACCGCTAAATCATTTATCTATTACGTGAATGCTTGTTCATTGGATCGGCAGTCGATTTGGAGCATCACCAATTTATTGTGTGAATGAGCGAGGCCTTTGAAATTTTGTTGGGATGCTAAACACCTTATCGAAACTACTAAGCCTTTAGACCATTACCTGGGCCCACTTTATGCCACCTGTCATCATGTTACTCGCTGAAACTACCCGGTCACTCTGACACAGGACCCTCCTTTATTTGCCTTTGAAATCAGACAGTGGGGGAAATATCTCATGTCTCTAAAACCATCCATGAGAACTTAGGCCAACCGTGGATCTTGTCCTCGTCACTGACCTTTCTGACAATGACCCCACCTTGTTGATTTGTCACGTCATCCAATAGAATTGGAACAACTCTACACCACCTGGAAAATGGTCCCATTGCATCATCATCCTTTCCTCAAATGAAAATCATTCACGTTAGCTCCAAATGTCAAAGGACCCACCTACGTCAGTCGCTTGAGGAAAAGTAAAATCGACGGTTGTATGAAGATCTCATGCGTCTGACACATTCCTTAAGAACTTACACCCACCGTTGATTTTCTACATATGTTAGGACCCTCTGACAATCCAAAAACTTAGGTCCCACTAACAAGCACCAAGTCACTACCTATGCCAACCAATAAGAGACTGCCAACTATGCCAACCTGGCATTGGACCCATTGACAACCTTTACGTTAGATTCCAAATTGATGGCTATTGCATGATCATGAAGGGGAAGAATATTCCTTGTGATCATGTGACAACCATTAGATCCTCAAGTGACTGACAACTTGACCCCACCCTACCGCATAAGCCATTTCAATGAATCACAAGCTGCCATGTTGCAAAAACCAACAGGGGGACCTCTTACTTTTCCTTTCGCACTTGGGTCCCTCTGACAACTCTACCAATTCATTGCTTATCTCGGCCAATGGGCAATCACCATTTGTGTATACGTGTCAATGGACCCACTTGTATTGAAAGGTTATGTCATGAAAAGGAATCAATGACTGTCATGAAAGTGCAATCCTCTGACAAAACCCTTGTCCTTTTGTGACAACCATTGGATCAAGATGGTGTTAGAAGGCTGGGCCCAAGAAATATTAAGGCTGAAACATAGGAAATATTAAAGGGCATGACTTAGGAATGTTTCATTTCATCAGACATGTAGACTTAGGAAATATTAAAGGCTACCGGGGTAAAGACTTAGGAAACATTTAAATAGGGACCGACCAATAATATAAAGCATGTGTGTTTTAGGAATTTTAAGTGACCCAAAAAGTAACTTAAAATTAGAATGAAGCCAAGGCGCATTTAGGGTTTTTCATTACAACGGCTAGTTTTTCAAGAATTTGAACTAAGGGTTTATGCCAGAGACCTAAAAACAACTGCAGAGACCTAGAGAAAAGGGCTAGAGCCTTGAAATTTTGTAGGGGTAGACCATTTTCTAGGGAATTTAGCTGTGACATGAAAATGGGCTAACAAAAACAAAATTTGGGAAAGAATCCAAAAGGTTAGAATATGTTGAAGAGGAGATAAATGTTGGAGTATTTATGGAAAAATTTAAAAAATTGATCGAACCCTACGTTCATCATGTTTTTTTTGCAAAGTGGCAAGTACAACAATTTCAAACACTGAGAGACAATTTCCCACTTGGAACTATTGTATCAGTTGTTGATTTTGGAGAAAATTATTCTTTTGTTCATCAAAAGGCAATTCAATCAGAATACTATTTTTCAGAGAAAATTACTATTATGGTACATGTGTGTTATCGACATGTCATGCCCCACGAGCGAACCCAAAAGGACAAGACAAAAAAAATAAGAGAAAAGGTACATTTATTTTTTCCCTTTTAAATTCCTTAAGTTAACTAGGTATTAAAGTCCTAACAAGTTCCCTTACAAGATTATTCCTTTAAAACAATTTTTCATAGTGCATTAAGATTTAACATAAACTAAAGATAGAAATTCCTCTAATCCATTTAACCACATAAGAGAAAGTAGAGAGAGAGATAGAGAGAGAGACAAGTGTACTAAAACAAACATCTCTTTCTTTTTCAACATGAAATAACATTAACACATTAAAATTCATATTCTTTCAACAATTACACTTTCCATATCCTAAACCATCACTTTCTTCCAACAACAATAATACATATTGATTTTCATTCCCATAATTTTCCTAGATATACCCTTCCCAATTACATGAATTCTTACAATATACATTCTAAAATACAAGGCCTTATAGGATTACAAGAATAAAATAACAATTTACAATATTTTGACAATTTTCTTTCCAAGATACAACATTAAAAATAGTGAGAAATGTCTTCAATAGCTTCAGATGCTCCATGAATAGCAAAAACATGAAAAATACCTCGAAAAGAATCACCACCCAACCACGTGGATCCAGAAAGGTCCACTCCCCCGTGCTAGGAGATATAACCATTGTTCACATAGGGAAACTAGGTAGTCTAAGGTTGAGGGAAAACCACCAAAACCAGAAACAAGAAGAAACAAAGCAACATAAAAAAAAAGACCAAGAGTGGAGTTTCCTAGGATGCTGACCAGGTGAGTGTCATCGCATAGTCCTATATGTTGGGATCCTTCCTAGCAGTCATGTACCCTGGCACCTTCATGTGGCCTGCCCCAATAGCTACAATTACTCTGGTACTCCAGCAGGACCTATGTATAATATTATCCATATTTATCTTTTTAAAAGTTTATTAAATCCCTTATCCATTACCAACCAATTATGAATTATATTAGGTTTTATTTTCCAAACTTACCCAAATGATCCTTCTAGCCAACTCGGTCGGATCCTGTGGTGAGCCACTCACCTAGGGCACCTAGGAACCTTACTCAACCAATAGGCTATCTAGGGTTTATAACTTCTCACATACGTCTCTCCCTTAGGGTTTCTTTCGGTGTTTCCTTGTGGCCCATACCACCAGGATAAACCCTAACCCTTAAGACAAATGGTGCAATACAATAAAGGTAGAGCTATCACAATGATTCCAAATATAAAAGCATAAAGGTAAGTGTAGCGGGAGGTATAACTCCTGGACACACCTACATGATACTATAATCCTTCCAAAAAAAAATTCAATAAAGTTATAATTAATAAACATCAAAATATACACATAGGACCTAACATCCATATCTATAAATTGTCTAATTATTATATCCAAAAATAGATTCTTAATTTAACATAAATTAATCTCTATAAAATTTAGGCTTATTACAAACTTAATGCACTTAATTTTTTATTCATCATTAATTAAATTAAAACTTTAATTACATTCAAACTTAATAAAACTAAACTTAACCTCTTATATTATATTTTTAAATTAATTTCCACATCATTTGAAATAAAATAAAATAATAATAATAATAATAATAATAATAAATGGGATAAACTTATTATATTCTAATTTAATTAAATTTAAAATTTAAAATAATTTAAATAAACTTTAATGAAAAAAATACATTTCTCTTTTATTTATTTAAACCCCTTTTCTTTCTTCTAATTTTTTTTATACCCTATGTTACAAATTAATTTCCTCTTTTAACTTATTTCTTTTAATCTTTTCTCTATTTATTTCTTTATTTATTTAGTTTTCTTCTATAATCTCTCCTTATTTTTCTCCTATCTTTCTTCCTTATTATTTTCCTATAATTTCTCCTATGTTTTTGCTAAAAGTTTATAAGATTTTTGCCAAATGATTTATCATATGTATAACAACCTTAAATATAAAATCTAATAATCTCCCCTATTTAATTTAATAAAGAACTTATTAAATAAATCTTTCAAAATAAAATACTATAAAGCTAAACATTGTAATCTTTAAATATTGAAATAATTGGGAACCTTAACATAACATCTAATTTAATACTTTTATTATTTCAGCATTACTCTAATTGTTTTAATTATTTTTAACTTTACTTATTTATGTGCATAAAAAAATTAATACTAAAATATGAAAAAAAAACCTAACAGAGCCAGGTTCCATAATATTTTTAATACTAAAATATTTCTCTCCCAAGATTTAAAATAAATATAGTTTATTTTATGTAGATTATTGCTAAGGTTATTATAGTTTTATTTTAAAAATAATAAATCTAACCTGCCATAGATAATTAAATACAAATGAAGAAAACCATGAGAAATTAGAGAGAGAAGAGAGAGATAGACATAGACATGGAGAGAGACAGATATATGAGACTTTTTTTTTCTAGATTCAAAAGCCTACCTTGAGCTTGTGATGGAGATTCATGACACAACACTTTTCCTGAGCCTCGTTCTCAAAATCCTTATGCAACTTCCTGAGAAATCCTTCTCTCCAGCCTCTAGAAATCGCCTCCCTTATGCTCATGGATTTCTCCCTATAAGTAAACCTCCAGGTAGTTCTAGAGGTTGAGGGTGTTGCTTCGCATAAAGCAATGTCCTCACCTAATTTATTAAATAAATCTAATAATGAATAAAAATAACTTAACCAATAGTTAGTTCTTTTACCCCTTAGGTGACTAACATTTACCTACCCTTCACGTTCTCTCTTACCAAACGTATTAAATAATTTAACTCCACCTATATAGTATTATTATTATTATTATTATTATTATTATTATTATTATTATTATTATTATTATTATTATTATTATTAGCAACTAACTCTTATATAAATAAAATGTATATGGGTATGCTTCTCAAGGAAGTCACTAACCCAATGGCAACTTGGGGCCCCTTACAAACTAGAGGTCTCGAGTTCCACTCCCACCCTCTATACTAACAAGACATACAAGAGAGACAGATACATAGTCTATAAAGTAGGAGTAAATATAGGAGTAGGTAATTAGTTTTATTTAGTTTTATATTATATTTATTATTTTTGTCTATTCACTCTGGATTTATTATATTTATCTAAAGTCACATTATACATCAAAATAAATAGAATCATGATTATAACTAATATACTCATAGGAACATAAGTAAAAACACATCAATAAATGAATATATATAGGTATGCATATATGTGTGCACCCATATATGCATACCTTGTATATACGATGAATACATAGAGAGAGAAAATAACATCATTATCTGACATATCTCATAATCAAATAAATGAGACCGACATCAAAGGTTATATAAAATAAGGAACTCAAATTGACCCAAAACCAAACCAAGAGATTGGGAAAAATAATCAAAACTATAGGGTTTTCCCATGTGTAAACTATGGACCATCTTTGAACAACAACAAAGATCAAGGATTTTGAGGGATCGCTTAGACTTGTGAAGCCAGGTGGAGATGATGCCCAGTACCTGCAAGCCTGCATCACGGAGTAGAGATACATGTGCATAGATATATACAATAAGGCATTTGCAAATAGATTACCAAGATCGATACATCATGTGGACCTCAACTAAGTGAGTAACTATGAGTTCATCCTGAGTCATGATAACACATCAATCACATATACATAAAGCATGAGGCATGACATATATATAATGGTTATCTTCCAAATCCTTGGCTATACAAGATAAATGATTTCCAAATTTCATAAACATTAAATAATAATCATAACTAAGTATATCTAAATAGCTGATAAGCATATCATAGATATAAATGTAAATACATAGTTCTATTCATCATAATGTAAAATGTCCAAATCAAAGAGTCTAAGTATAATCAACGGAGAGGGTGTTGCATGACGTGCACAATTAGATTTGGATGGTAGTCACAACACATTTGAAGGATAGGTCATCAAGAAGGAATATCATTTTCATATAAGTGATGATAGAGAGCATGACATTCATTATGTCGAACACTGCTTCAAGATGTTTTTTGCAAATTTAAAAGAAAGAGGTATAAAAATTCATAAATATTATGTTTGGTTAGATGGATGTGTTGCACAATTCAAATCATCAAGACCATTTTATGCAGTATGTAGATATCATCGTAATGAAAACATACCACATGTCTGTAGTTTCTTTGAGAGTGGATAGGGAAAAGGTGAACATGATGGTGTCGGAGCTTGCATCAAATGTGCTATATGAAAGTATCAAATGAATTATAAGGGAGTGTATATAAAAAATGCACATGATGCGGTTGAATGGTGCAAGACACATTTCGCACCAAATGAGAATGATACATCATCAGGATTGACTCAGGTAGTGCCATATGTAGACACCTAAATTTGATTACATTATTTAGTAATTTTATTTAGTCTTTCCTAAGGCATTTTATTAATTAAATATTATTTAATTAATTTATGTCATCCCCTAGTTAATTAATTTAATTAATTAACTTTAGCCCAATTAATTATCAAAATGATAAACCTATAGTCTGACAATTAATTAAATTCATATTCTTCTATTAATTTAAATGGATACATTTATCTAAATAAATTAATTCATAAATTCCCTTTTCCTCCCACTTGGAATTAAATAAAATATTTAATCATAATTCTCCTCCATTAGTGAATAATCCATACTTAGCTAATTTAACCCTCCATTCATTCTCTCTCCTCCCATCACATCTCCCTAATCCTCCACTTACCTACTAATCCAAGCCTAAATCACCCCTTAAGCATAGGCACAATCATAATCCAAGATTAAGAAAATGCTAATCCACCCCAAAGTCAACCCCTTATGACATCAGCTCCACATCCTCCAATGAGAAATCAAAAGCCTCTTACACCTCTTACACACTTGTCCCATCTCACACCTTCCAAAGGTGCCTCTCCCCTCATCCTCCACCATTGTGACACCTATCACAATGCTATGCATGTGAGAAAGAACAATCCATGTGCTCTCTTGGTTGCATCTACACTGTTTCTCACTCCTCTTTTGCCCCTTAATCTCAACAGTCTATTTCATCCATCTTTCTATAAAAGAGAAACTCTCCTCCTTCATTTTCATCCACCATTGAAGCAAAGTTATCATGCCCATTTCTCTCTTGAAGCTTGAGCATAAAATTTGAGCACACATCCAATCTTTGGACAAATCTTCTACATCTTGGAGGTTTTCTTGAAGGTTTACATTTTCTTTTGAGTATTGTTGCTTCCATTTTGTAGGTTTTAGCATAAGTGTTATCTAGATTTGTTTTGTTGAATGTTTAGTTTAATTTGCATTCCTTAACACTAAATTTTAGGTATTACATTTTGGCATGCTCAGTTTCCATAGAAGACTTATTTCCATAGCCATTCCCATCGTCAGATTTTGTACAGCAACAAATTTTAGAAAATTCTCAGTTTTGTGGGAATGCTTGTATGGACATGGGAATGCCGATTTCTCCACAGGAATGCTTGTACGGCCTCATAGGAATGCATTTTCATAGTAGAAACTTCTTTCTTCTATCTTTTTCAGTCACTTTTTGTATTTTGGCAATTCTTTTACTGTACCCTTTTTGTGGGATCGCATTGCGAGTTGACTAGGCAGGTTTGCCTGTGTACATTCTGTAAGCCATAGTATGAAATTCTCTACAATTTTGATTTTCACCCTCATTCTCACAATGTGATATTGCTCTTTGACCTTGGGGGAATGTCACCTTGACCTAGCGAGATTGACGGTTAGCATCTTTTAGCCATACAACCCTATATTTTCTTAAGTTTTTCTTCCTTCATTCCTGCAATGCGAGATCGATAGTTGACTTGTGGGAATGAGGTTTGACTTGTGGGAATCTAGCCGTAGGTATTAATTCTTTGTTTTATTATCTTTCTATCATTTCAGTTTATCTAACAATCTTGTAGGAATGATTGTATGGCTCTACGGGAATGTTATTTTTCTGTTGTAGGATTGTAGGTTTTTGTGAGAATGCGGTTTAATATTTTAAAATAGAATTAACTCATTTTATTTTTAGTGCATTAAAAATAATAGTGTATGCCAAACAACAACTCATATTTTTTATTTGGGTTTAAAATGAACAAAGCTTAAAATTGAACAAGGCAAACATCACACTTCTTTTTGGTGCTTAAAATCAACTTACTCAATCTTGAATGCTAAAGGGAGTAAAAATTTTCTTATTTTTGCAAATCAAATGTCTATTGTTTTTCAAGAATTGTCATTTACATTTCAAAACAAAGAACCCTCCATGCTAAACATGAGTGTTTGATATTCTAGAATAGAAAACACTTATTCATAATAGGCTCAATTTGGAATGAATACCTCTTGGCATGTTTGGAGTGTTTTTCAACACTTCCTTATAGCTTTTCAATTTTGCATAAACCTTGTTAAAGTAAGTGACATGGAATCAATCCACTTGTATTTGTATCCTCTACCCTTGACTTCACAGATCTTAGGTGAAGAGAAAGATCAAGTTTGATTAACAACACTTCTATCAAGGCTTATCTAGAGAGAAGTGCTTCCTCTTTAGAGAATGATCTCAAACCGGTAATACCCCAGCAGGTATATAAACAAGGTGCTGAGAAAAATGTCACCTTATCCCTAAAAGCTTAGGTGAGGTTTGTTGATGGTAGCCTAAGGTAGGTGAATATCCCTGTGATTTTGGCATGGTCAACTAGGCTCTTAAGTAAGTTACGCGCGTACAAACTGATTGGGCAGATGTCGTGGACCTTACTAGAAGCCATTAATCAGAAGCCTACCTGGTCTACTCCCAAAGGTATCATAATCTTTGTGCAAGGATTGACCCAAGTGGTTTTTGGGGTCACCTGAAGATTACTCACCATATGTATTTCTCTTTTGGGATATCAAACTATGGGCAAAGGTTGTGATACTAGCCTGTCTTGTAGGTAGAAAGTGCTTGTATGTGTTCTTGAAAGTGACTTAACCTAGTAAAAACATTTGTTAAACATACACAATTATCAAAAATTACAAAGTTCTTTTGCCAAAAGAGATCATTTGCATGTATCCTCCAAGATTGCTTTGTCTCTTGTGAGGACTATTTGTCAAGACATTATCCTCAAAGTGAATTCAAGTTTGTTTGAAACCAAGCCAAGGTATACTTATCGTAGTCCCTTCCTAACTTGATCCAATCCTATAAATACTTACTTTTGTTGACCAATGACCCAGACTGTGAAGCATAATAAAGCTAAGTTACCCATCCCATGTGCATATCAAGAAAATAAAGTTACAAAAAGAAAGCTCAAATATTATGAACATATTGTCACTATAGCCCATGAAGAAGAAAAGTACCAAACCCAATTGGACAACATAAAATATAACGCAAGGGTTAAGTAGTTTGCCTTTTGAATCCAAGTTGATTGCCACTTTGTCAGCTTAGAGAGTGAAGATTAGTTGGCATAAACCTCCTCCTCTTTCAAAACTACAAAAATCATCATAGCATCCCCCATCTTAGGTAATTCAATAGGTGCATTTCCATCATCCCCTTTTAGGAAGAATCATTTAATATCATTATCCCAAGTCACTATCCTAGATCCATATCATATCCAAGAGCTCACCTTGAGTTCTCCTATCCTTTTTTACACAAATCAAAATCTTGAAGCTTCACCCATTTGACTAAGCATTGTCTAGGGTAGCTAGTACTTTCTTTTTGTGGACCTCATCATCTTGATCCAAAGATCGGCCCACACTAGTAAGGATCCTATCATCTGAAGATCACAAGTCTATCCGAGGAAAACAATCCACACATTTTTTATCCCCCCATTAGGAAAGGTAACCCATCTCAATCCTCTTCCGAATAGCATATCACTAGGAATCCTACATTTAGATCATCACCTAGTTCATCTCAAAATCCAAATCCCCATCCTTAGCATCATTACATCTATAGTCTCCCTCATCTCAAGACATTGCACTTTCATGCCTATTGTGACACAATCAAAGAAAAGAAAAGGGATGGATTCCAACCAAGCCACTACTTCGGCTGATCCAAATGATTCCACAAGTGAAATGGTGATGTATCACCCTCCAACAATGATAGTTCAGAACATATGGGAAGATCCTAGTGAGACACCCACTACCAACTCCATGGAGGCTTTCATGTGCCTCCTAGGACATGCACAAATGGTAAGCGCAATCATCACACAAAATTGTTTGGCTATATTGGCAAACTATGTGCTGGAGGGTACTCCCATCCCACCTTAGTTATGCTCTTTTGACCCCACAAACCCCTTCCACATTCCTGCCAACATTGATTCATTTGTCATCCAACAAGTCCATGATCCAACCATGCAAGTATCCCATACGACCTCACCTATCCCACATCTCCTACAGCCTAGTATGGTGATCCCTACAAGCACACCACTTTCCATCATGGGATCACCACCCCCTACTTCTTCACAAATAGTCACTCAAGTGAAAGCATTCACCCAAGCCTCTACTCAAGAAATGCCACCTCCCACTACATCAACACCTCTTTTGCAAGGAGTCACACAAACCACCCCACCTACATCCACCCCACAATCTCACTCCATGCAAATGCCTCTCACATTTAATGCTGGCACACAGACCCAACAAGTCACCTTTACAATAGGAATGCCACATATGCCATCCCACAATCCTCCACTAGCACAACAAAATCCCATATCAGCCCCCACATTTGTGGCCAACTCTGCATCACAAACCCTATCAGGAGTCAACACTTCCTAGAGCCTTAGCCAAGCACAAATGAACACCATGGGCATACCCACACATGGCCAACTTTACCAAAAGGATCATCAGCAACAAACCTTCCCACAAGAAACACCTCCACTTGCATTTGCCAACTATTTATCTATGCCATCCGTCACTCAACAAACCAAACTTCCACAATCATAGCAACTCAGCGCTACCCATCCCACTAACTCCCACATGAAACCACCTATAGTGCACACCCAGGCCACTATTCCCACTCTCAACAATGTGGGTATACACCTATATTATCTTGGTCAAGCTCATCACCAATCCCAACCACAACCATAATACCAACCTCCCCAGTAGAAGCAATACTTCCCGACTCCACAAGGCAATCCCCTCATCCCACAGCAACAATCCTTGCCACAGCATGCACCCACCTTGCACTAGAAATACATCGCTCAACAAGTTAGCTAGAACCCCTTCCAGATGGCCTTTTCAAATGGGCAATCCCCATTCCCTTGCTCACCATATCCCCCCTTTTCACTTGCGCCATCCAACCCATTCTCACTGGGAGTACTTGCTCCAACACTTGCTAAGTAAGAGTGGGAAGAAATGAGAAATGCCATCAAAGAGCTTAAGATTGGCATTGAGACTAAGATATTCAAGTTCAAGGAGGTTTTTCCATATCCATTCGATAGATCGATCACAAAAAGCCCCTTCCCTAAAAATTTTGAAACACCAAAGTTTGAAAAGTATCGAGGAAAGGGTGATCCAGTTAACCATGTCAAAGAGTTCTAAATGGCATGCCAAGAGTGGCATTTAATGACATATTTCTCATGTGACTCTTCCCCAAGTGCTTAGGAGGGCCTGCCCTTGAATGGTTCTAAAAAATACCTTATGGGTCTATTTCCACATTTCCAGAGCTTTCAAAAAAATTTGTTGCCCAATATGCACACAACATTGAGAATGAGCTAACCTTATTAGATCTATGTAATACGAAGCAGAAGGGAGGTGAAACTTTGGCCGACTACTTACACTGATGGCAAAATCTCACCACAAGATTGTCATACCAACCGCCAGAGAAACACCTTGCCAAGATATTCATTGATAATCTACATCTAAAGTTATCCCATTCCATGAAGATGAACTACATTCAAACCTACCAAGACATTAAAGGGAAAGGCATGGATATTGAATGATCTCTTTTGGACAATGGTAGCATCAAACACTATAAGGAAAGCTATCAGGATAGACCAAATAATGACCATTCTTGATATTGGAACAAGAATAAGAATGTGGTCACTGATGGAGCCACAGAAACCAGTAATGTCCAAGTTGTGGTTGTAGGCCCTAATCCCACTCCTCCAGCATATCAATAGAAAACACTAGTGTATCAGCAACTAGCACTGATATACCAATAGAAAGTGCCTACCTACCAACAACCACCCTATCAACCTCCTGTGAATCAAACGAATGCGATATCTATTACTCAAGGATGAAATAAGCCCCATGTTCAAAATGAACCAAAGCACATCTTCACACCCCTTGGGGAACCCTTGGATGCTATTTTTCACAAGATGGTGATCACCAACTTGGTTGTGTATCCACAAACCCAACCCTTTGATTATTCAACACCCAAGCTAGCCTGGTACAAAGATAATGAATACTATGAATACCATTGTGTTAAGGGATAGGCTATCACTAAATGCATGAAGCTCAAAAGCTATGTCCAGGATCTTATAGACAAAAAGGAGATCATGGTCAATGCTCCTACCTAAGCATCACCCAATGCCAACCTTCAAATCTACCAAAATGTGTTTCCTAAATACAATGCCAAAAAGGCTCAAGTTAACACTACCCCTCCCGTTGGCCAAGATAAGGGTAAACAAGGTGACCATAGTGATGTAAAATACTATACCACTACCTACATAAACTATGATAAATTTGTTTGTTGTATCTCCTAGGTTGAGCCTACTATGAGTGTGATCCATGTCAAAGGTGCTGACAATCAATGTGCTATTACTACTCGAAGAGGTAGGATATCTGTAGCCGATGCTAATACTACCACCATCCCCAACATAAAATATAACCTGTTGGAACACCTTGGGAACACACCAATGCAAATCTCCATCCTTGATCTCCTTCACACATCACCCCTCCATCAAGAAGTCCTCAACAAAGCCCTCCAAGAGGCCCACGTCTCTGTAGACATCAATGACATCCAATTCAAGAACCTTGTGCGGCACCTATCCACACCATCCACTCTCTTTTCAACCATCTAACATGTCATCTATTGAACCAGACCATAATCTCCCACTCTGCATTGCCATCATGATCAATGAATTTGCCATCAAATAGGTCATGATAGATAATGGTTCGGCCCTCAATCTTTGTACGTTAAAATTTGTTCAACAAATTGGCATCATAGAAGCAACCATCTCTCATTAGGTGATCACCATCAAGGCCTATGATAATCTAGAGCATACCTCTAAAGGTACCATTTTGTTGCAAATTAAAATTGTTCTTGTCATGCAAGACATGGTCTACCACATTGTTGATCTTGATCTCCCTTACACCATCCTCCTGGGTTGTCCCTAGATCCACTCCATCGAAGTAGTCCCTTACACCTATCATTAGTGCATCAAATTCCCTTACCAAGCAACTAAAATCACCATCCACATAGATCTGCAACCTTTTGCATACTATCATGCGATTGAGGCCTTATGTCCCCACTCCACTCACTGTCCCAGAATTGACATTGGCACGTTTGTCACCAGCTCTTCCAGATCCCATTTAGATCTAGAAACAATCCTCACCTCCACCTTTTCCTCTATCAAGATCAACAACAAGGGCTACGGAGAATACAGTCTCAATGATGCTTTTGTAGTAGGGGCTCTTCCCTTGGATCCACACACATAAGGATGACCCTCCAACCAAACAAAGGCTCCTCAAGAGGGACCCAAAATAAAGACAATGGGAACATCTTCTTTTGTTTCCAATGGAATCCTAAATGGTCAGGAGTTGACCCCAGATATCAACCAATGGATGTTTAAAGATCCTCCACCTCCAGATACTAAGGTCCTCGGATATTTTAAGGATAAATATCCCATACTCCACAAATGGGCAACTGAACAATGGGACTATCAAGGAGGAGGTATAGGACCCAATAAGGCTAGAATGACAAACCCCATGGAGGCCTCTAAAAATCAAGAGACTCAAGGCCTCAACTTTAATCCCCCTCACCCGCACATACGAGGACCCAACACCATAACTAGGGGCACCAATTCATCCAACATAACTCTTTTGAGAATCCAAGATGAACTTGTGGAAGTCGAAGACATTCTGAAAGAGGAAGAAAAATAGCCCTACGATGATATCTTTGATGATGAAACCTTCTTGGGCAATTATGTCGTTTACCAACTCATCATCAACCTCATTGACCTCCCCCTCATTCATGCTAACCTAATAGACTAGGACCAACCGAGCGTGGTACATATTGACGAGTTTCAAAGTTAGGAAGTGCTCCTAAGATTTGTGGGTGCCACAGATCAGTAATAAAAATGGGGATAGGAATCGACCGAAGTATATCAACTCAACCCAAAGGGATACTTTGGAGAAGAGGAAGTCTCTAGCCACAAAAATAAAAAGAAAAAAGAAAATAAAGAATCCTCATGTGAAAACCCATCTGGGGCACATCCTAATTTAAAAATAGTAAAAAAAAAGGGTGTATCTGATAGTAAAAACCTCTCTAAGGCACTGGAGGATGGAGACTTGCCTCTTCCTCTTATCTGGGATTACCAGTTAGAATAATCATCCATAGTCATTGAAGAGACCAAGATGATCAATCTAGGAATAGAGGAAATCCCTCAGATCACATACATCACAACAGCTCTAAGCGAAGTAGAAGAGATAGCCCTAGAGGCCCTCCTTCGGGAATCAATAGGAAACCTTGCATGGTCATATGACCATATGCTTGGACTCAATCCTAATCTCATTGTTCATCATCTGGAAATAAATCTTGATACCAAACCACTCAAGAAAAAGTTAAGGAGAATGCATCCAAAAGTAGCCTTGCTGCTTAAAGCAAAGCTTGAGAAGCTCCTTCAGGCTAAGATCATTAGAGCCATTGATTATTTAGACTGGATCTCTAACAAGGTGCCTTTCATCAAACCCTCAAGTGACATAAGAATTTTTATTGACTTTTGAGATCTCAACAAGGCATGTTTGAAAGATGATTTTTCACTTCCCAACATAGACATGATCATAGACCTCATTGTAGGGCATGAGATGTTTTCACTCATGGATGACTTCTCAGGGTATAATCAGATCAGAATCATAGAAGTAGACTGGCACAAAACTATTTTCACCACACCATGGGGCACATTTTTCTATAACATGATGTTGTTTGGGCTCAAAAATGTGGGAGCTACCTATCAAAGAGGGATGACCACAATTTTTCATGACATAATTCATAAGATCCTTGAGGACTATGTCGATGAAATTCTAGCAAAATCTAGAACACGCCAT
The DNA here is from genome assembly GCA_027943335.1 of Chamaecyparis obtusa. Taxonomy (NCBI): domain Eukaryota; kingdom Viridiplantae; phylum Streptophyta; class Pinopsida; order Cupressales; family Cupressaceae; genus Chamaecyparis; species Chamaecyparis obtusa. Next base: position 129,370 of record BSBK01002986.1, on the reverse strand, counting down.
GAACACCTTGATGTCCTCGTAGATGTGTTCGATCACCTATACAAGTATGGCTTGAAATTGAATCCAAAGAAATGTGTATTTGGTGTGACATCTAGAAAAATTTTGGGGTTCATTGTGTCCAAGCGTGGCATAGAGATTGATCCCAAAAAGGTGAAGGCCATCATGGAAATACCTCCTCCTAGAACGCTCAAATAGTTAAGAAGCTTACAAGGAAAGTTGCAATCAGTTTGATGATTCATCTCCCAACTAGCAGATAAGTGTCAGCCATTCAAACATCTTTTACAAAAGGATACCTCCTTCAAGTGGGATCCCATCTATCAGTATAGCTTCAAAAAAATCAAGGAATATCTAGTGAATGCACCTATTCTTGTTCCACCAACATGACAAAGGAGCCTCATTTTGTACATATTTGCAGCTACTACTGTACTAGGGCACTCTTAGCATAGCTCGATGATGATGGAAAAGAGTGGGTTATTTATTATATCAGTCATACACTGGTTGGCTGTGAGCTAAACTATTCTCCAATGGAAAAAGCCTGCTTGGCAGTGGTTTTTACCACTCAGAAACTTCGCCACTATATGCTCTATCACATAGTAAATTTAATCTCCAAGGTCGACCCCCTCAAATACTTGCTATCAAAGGCCACACTTATAGGGCCAATGGAAAAATGGGTTATGCTTCTTAGTGAATTTGACATCCAATATGTTGACCAAAAAGCCATCAAGGGACAAGTTATTGTTGATCAACTTGCAGAAGCTCCCTTAGTCGACACATACCCTCTCAAAATGGAGTTCCCAAATGAGAATCTTTGTATGATCAAAGAACAACCCCAGTGGAAATTATATTTTGATGACTCATATACATCACATGGATCAAGGGCAGGTATACTACTTGTGACCCCTCAAGGAGACTACATCCATAAATCCTTCAAGCTAGGATTCATGTGTACAAACAACATCTCAGAATATGAAGCCCTTGTGGCAAGTCTCAAAACCGCCATCCATTGGAATATTATAGAACTAAAAGTCTTTAGAGATTCCCAACTAATCATCAAGTAGGTCCTCAATGAATATCAAATAAAGGACGACAAGCTATTACCCTATAAAGAGCTTATAGATAAACTCAAAGAACATTTTGTTAGCATATAGTTCACACAAGTGCCAAGACTTCAGAGTAAGGCATCAGATGCTATGGCCACCATCGGGTCACTATTGGAAATCCCTTGTGATGCTATGTAATATGAGTTTTTAGTCGAGCAGCTACACACACTCACTTATGAGAATGCTAACACTGATATGGTATGCATCTTGGTTGGTCCCTAGTACCCATAGTACCATAACATTCACACTTATATATAGAATGGTATCATATCTCCTCACCTCACAAACACCCAACGCCAGAACCTTATTCATAGAGCATCCTGCTACACTCTAGTAGTCAACACCCTATATCATCATGGGTATCATAATGTCCTCTCCCAATGTCTAGACTCAAATGAGGCCACTGTGGCTTTACAAGAGGTTCACCCTGGTATTTGCAGTGCTCACACAAGCTATATCATCCTTGCAAAGTAGCTACTTAGAGTTGGGTATTATTGGATGACCATGGAGCATGACACCTGTGAGTTCGTGAAGAAGTACCTATAGTGCCAACAATATGCCAATTTGATCCATGCACCAGCATAGGACTTACAACCAATTGCACCTATATGGCCTTTCTCATGTTGGGGTTTTGACCTTGTTTGTATGATCCACCCTCATTCTTTGGACGGACACAAGTATATCATTATAGCCATAGAATACTTTACAAAGTGGGTAGAAGAAATTCTTCTCAACTTAACTACTGGTGTCCAAATCTCCAAATTCATCTTCTACCATATCATTTGTCATTTTGGCATTCCCTCCACCATCTTCATAGATCATGGCTCTCCATTTGGAAACCATCATGTTATAGAGCTCTGTGACTGATTCCACATCCACCAATGCTTTTCTAGCCCATAATTTCCACAAGGGAATGGCCAGGTCGAGGCAACTAATAAAACCATTCTTAAAATCCTACAGAAAGTTGTGAATGATTTTGGTCATGACTGGCATTTGCAAATCAATCCTACCCTTTGGGCCTATCACACCTCATTTTATACTCCCATAGGCACCACCCCGTACTCCCTAGTATATGGTGTTGAACCTGTCCTACCAATTGAGGTCAAAATCCCTTCACTTTGTGTATCCATAAAGAACTATATCACAGATGAAGACTACTACGTGGCACACCTAACACAGCTAGACTTGTTAGACAAAAAGAGGCAACAGGCCTATGATCACCTGATCATGTACCAAAATCATCTCAAGAGGAGCTTCAATAAAAAGGTACACCCTTGACAGTTCTAAGTGGGAGACCTAGTCCTGAAAGAGAGCCCAAAAGCACAAGCAAACCATGAAAAGAAAGGAAATTTCATGCCCACTTGGTTAGGTCTATACGTGGTGAGAGCTTGCTTCAGTTCTGGTGCTTATTAGTTGTCTACACCTGAAGGGGAGCCTCTTCCTAATCCTATTAATATCATACATCTAAAGTAGTTCTATGCTTGACCCATCAAATATGATCTTGAAAAAATCCTAAAAATTATAAAATGTCCTGAAAAAATCATCATCCCGGTGAAAACCTGGTCAATAGGCGCCTCGATGAATCAAAAAAATGAAAAAAATGAAAAAAGTAAAGAGAAAAATACCATCCAATGGTGAAAACTTGGCAATTTGAGCACCGTGGGCAAGTATGTTGGTGAAAACCTGGTAAACAGGCATGGTACATAGTGGACCATATCATTATCTATCAAATTCCCATCCCCCCCATCAAAATCCATTTGCCACTTTTCATTTCCGCTTCACCCATCCCTTGTTCCCAAGGTGTTTTTCCCACTATGCCAGCACAAGAAATTTACTGTCCCACTTTCTACAATGTTGTAAATAGTCATTATATATAGTGTCCCTATCTTGTACATACCATCTTAGCAGTGGCTTTTTCTCACAATGCACATGACCCAAATGATCTCAATATCAGCAATGTTGCCTCAGCAAGTATCCTGTGTCACTATGATTCTCTGAAAGTTGTTTGTTTGCCCAGTAATATGTCCAATGCAGTCAATACCCATCAACCAGGTCCTTGTAGGATGTATCCTTCCTCCATGTCTGACCTAATCTCAACATCCATAGTCAATCGATCTCTTTTGGCAAAGGACATCTTTTGGTCTTATCACATTGATTTCAGTTTGCTCGTTCTATCTTTTTAGTTGATTTTGTGATCTTAGTTGACTACTCCCATTAACACTGCCATGATCATTTATACAATGGTGTGTTGCAACAAGAGGTGTTATTTTGGGGCATGCTCTTTTTTGATCTTTTGGTTTCTGCTTGTGAGTCAGTCAGACATGACCCTTGTACATTTCACTTGTGATCTTTTGGGTTACTTGGTGCACTTGGGAAGTGTTGTTTGTTTGTGGATTCTCTCGCATTGTTTCCACCATGTGTCCTTCAGGGTGTATGTGTGATGTTGGGGCAATCCTTCATCTCTTCCAAGCTCAAAATAAGTGTTCAAAACTACATGGTGGTGTTCCCTTGGAACATCCAACACTCAAGCTTCATGAAACATCCTCCCTCCTATCCAAGCAATCCGACTAAAGATCCCATCACCCCTATCTAGTATCAAAGCATCACCCCAAAACTAATAGAAAAAAACACATCCTCCCAGATCTTCTCTCTCACATCTCTCTCACCCCCCCATTTTTCACTCATCTCCCGTACAATCTTGATTGTTGGATTGTGATTGTGCATATATCCCCCCCATCCCCCTCCCTCTCTTAGTGAGGGTGCAGTCAGGTACTGATAAGTTGTGCCATTTCTGTACACCCCATCCTCATGTTTTCATCTGCATTCAGACTCTCTCATTCACCCACCTCACATGCATGCATTTCATTTCACATTCCCATCCTATTTTGCATTTTATCATCTCATTTCATATCATGTTAATCTTACATTATTAGGATTCATTCTTAGGTGCATTCATCTCATTTCACCTCATTTTAGACATATTTTTATCTTGCATTATTAAGGTGCATTTTAGATTCATTCATCTCATTCATTCATCTCATTTAATTTCATGTTAATCTTGCATTTTTAGGATTCATTCTTAGGTGCATTCATCTCATTTCATGTCATTTTAGATTTATTTTTATCTTGCATTGTTGAGGTTCATTTTAGACTCAATCATTTCATTCATTCATCTCATTTGATTCATTATAATCTTGCATTGTTAGGGTTCATTTTAGGTACATTCATCCCATTTTCCATCTCATTTCATATCATTTAGGTTTATTTTCATCTTGCATAGTTATGATTCATTCTTAGGAGCATTTATCTAATTTTAAATTCATCTTGCATAGTTAAGAGTTCATTTTAGGTCCATTTCTTATTAAGTTATCTTAGATTCATTAGGTTCATTTAATTATCTTGCATTGTTAACACATGTTACATATCCATAAACATATGCATTTCATCATAATATACATGCATCACATATTAACAACATTTTCCATCACATCATGCATCCACAAACTATCAGCACATACATATCATATAAACATCTCATAAAGCACAACATATCGAAATCACATCACATCATGCAACACACACATGTCAGTCTCACACCATATAGAAATCACATCACATCCTACATCATCCATGTTAGTACATCATGGGTGAACCCACAATAGTGGGTTACACTTTTGTGCCTGAATGGACACTGAACTCTACATTTTGAAAAAAAACTTTTAGATTTAGATGCATATTGTCGTTAAACCGTTTGAAATCAGAAGATGAAGTAAATTAGAGTCTTTTCAGATTTTTAGTTTAGATTCTAAACATATTTTTTATTTTTATTTTTTATTTTATTTGAATGGTTTTTTCTTTCTCCCATGAAAATTGGTACGTTGCTGAAAATGTCATTTTCAAAGAGTTACATTGTTTTCATAGAGCATAATTTTTTTTATAAAATAGATATCAATGTGATTCTTTTGAACTTAGTTTTGTAACATCCATACAGAGGGCATGCTATTGGTTTTATGACATTATCATGATTATTTCATATTTTATTAACATTTGAAGTTGACTAAACCATAATTTTGACATATCTTGACTACATAGCTTATAACCTATCATGTATTTCTCCAATTTAATTTTTTATTTTTTGATAGAAAGAGAACTTAAATACCTAGGGCATGGATATTTTTTAGAATTTTTTTTCTCTCATTTACTAATTTTCCATAAGCATCCAACATAGAGGTACACATACGATGAAATATCTATGTTTAGTAAAACTAAAAATACAAAGTCATAATAAACTTAATATATATTAACATTATAATCAATGTAAAGATTTTTCTTAGTAGGAATATACTACATAGATAGGTTTTTCAAATGGATTCATTTGATCTCCCAAAAGATAAAGTCAAAGTGATTTTTTATCAGTATTTTAATAGGTGCGAAGGAGACTCCATTACAAGTATGAATGAGGAGTATATATGTTATCTCAATGTTTTTTTTGTCTAAGAGGCTTTGAACTAACCTTTTGTAATTAATTCCTTCAAATGGAACCTCTCAAGGCTTAAATAATCATATTTTAATAAAATTTTATGATTTCAGCAAAAATCAGCATGTCTAAAAAAATGTAACCCACTATTGTGGGGTCACCCTCATATGCATCGATACATTCATCCATAACACATCATATCCCCCCAGCTCATCATATATATCAAAAAATCATTGCACAAAAAATAAGGTACATATGCCAACCCAAAAGCATGAAAAGATCCATGTCTGTTTGAGTCCATAATAATACCACTAGTATAGATATAACTATACAGTCGGGACTATGCCCTCCACCAATTAATGAATCATACACAATCAAAACTATATCATATCATTGCCCATTTGCATCTCCTAAGGGAGGCTACATATCAAAATCTCTAGCTAATGGGTCTGCCTCTGGTGGTACCTGTAGGATAGATAGATGGCTCACTGCACCCTATATCCCTGTGTCCTATCTACATGTCTTATACACCACCTGAGATATAAAAATAGTTCCTATATCCATGTCCATCCCTACACTTGTATCTGATCCCTCTGCCTTGACCATTTGTACCAAACTATCTACCGAGTGCTACTAACTCTATATGTGGCATGACTGATGGCTCCCCTCACTTGCCCTATGGGTCCCACTAGTCCTTGATCTGTGACTCCCACTATACCCTATCCTTCTTCCACCACTCAAGCTTGAACCTATCAGTAATGACTTGATTGGATCCCTGTAATGTTGTGCTCACTCAGGTGGCATAGCTGCAAGTTATAACCCCTAATAGAAGCCAATCTACTCTCCCAAACATACCAATTGTTGCTAGAGGTGAGAGACCTCTCTTGGCTGCTCATGGGATCCTCATGTAGTGGTATCCCTATCTCCCAATAGTTAGTCTTTCTCTAACCACAAGCCATCCCTCTCCACCTATACACCATCCCTCTCAGTAATTAGGACTGCCATCTCCCTTCTTAGCTGATCCCTCTCCTACAGGGTCATCAGACCCTCCTTTATAGATTATGCTAAACACACAATCAGCCCATCCCTCTTTATCATCATCCCATCCCTCTCCCCCAGAAGTCCATCCCTCTCCATTCTCAGTGCATCTCACTCCACCTATGCATCTTAGAGCAGCTACGTAGTGTTATCATGTGCAGCCTATAGTGAGGCTAGGTGCATTGCTACATCCTCACCCCCACCCCTAGATGACTTGGAGCCTGCTACTAGTGGTGGTCCTACTTGTGGTGGTGATCCTAGTAGTGGTCCCCCTATCGATATCTATATCCCATCCCCTCCCCGCATCCACCTCCATTCCATCTCCAACTCCATCTCCATCTCCATCCCCATCTCCTCCTCTCCCTCCTCTGTCCCTCCCTCTAATCCTTGATGTATCTCCCCCTCCTCCTTTCCCCCCTCCTCTCTGGCCCCTATATGTGACTGGTGCCCCTCCCTCACCATCTGGTAGCCCAGATCTACTCACTTCCCTAGGTGGCTAAAACTAGGTGTCGTATGCTAGTGTGGTCCTTGGATTTACCACCCCTCCAACCCAATCCCAGACAAATGGTTGGATGACCTAATAGGTAGCCAAACACCCTCCCCTATCCATTCCTAGCTGAAACTTAGATATCCTCTCATGGGTGGCCCATTGGTACCATTGCTCCCCATCTGACACGTCCTGTCTGAATCTGAATTGATGAAATGTCCTATCCGGTCTGTACTACTCCACAATATAATCCCATCACCCTATAAGGTGTGTGGGAATCATAGTGTATGGAAGATCCCATGCATCATCAGCCCATGGTGCTTGTCCAAGGTATGGACGCTATGTAATCCCATCCCTAAGACTGTCTAGCTTCTCTCTTCAGAAGTCTCTGTCCCTGCTCTCATGATAAGTCACTAAGTCTCCCCAGCTATATGTTGCAGGCTCCTCCGCCTATCGATCCACTCAGGCTAAGGGTCGTAGCAATCCTATGTGCTCCAAAGCCCAAACCTATAGGAGGGAAGAAAATCCAAAGCTCCTCCCTGTCATCCCCACTCCATGATAGACTATCTGATGAAGGTCATAGTACATCTCTGCCAACATCAGTGTATCACATGCTGCCGATACCCCTGAATCCACAATCTACACAATCATGGGAATCAATGATAGTGTGACATTCCTCTACCTGTGTCTAGGGAAAGATGCCCTGACACTAATCCCAGCACATAGTAATGGACCCATCATCCTATTGGTGCTACTGTTGCATGTTGTGCTAATGCTAGCTGCCAATGTGACAAGATCAGCAATACTCCTGGCCCTAGTAATGGGGCCACTACCTATGCACCAGTAACTAAAAGATGTGATATACATCCTCCAAGGTCACTGTTGTCTCCCCAGTGAGTAGATGAAATGTCCCCATCTCTGAATGCCAATGCTCACACAACCCTATGATCAATGCCATGTATGTCTATCTATGTGGCATCTGCACCAGATATCCCAAGCCCAATGCATCAACCTGAGCCTAGTCCACCACTATGAACTACTCTGAGATAATCAGTACTGCTACCTATCTCTCTCAACTTGTCAGTCGATCCACCAACCACTACATTCAAGCCAAGTTAACATGTCATTTTCTTGCTCTAGCTAAGCCTAAATAGTATTTTCCCTGCATTCCCATGAAGATTCTTTTGCCCGCATTCCCACAGCTTTGGTTCTCCCCTCATTCTCACAAATTTTTTTGTTCCCACGTTCTTGCAAGGAAACCCTTCCCTCATTATCGCCAAACCCCCCAATGATGTGGGAATGCATTCCCATGCTGCTTATCTCTATTCCCTTCCCCCCATGGGATTGCCATTTTTTGGCATCCTGCTACCAGCTCGCGAGAACATGATCCCGCAAGAGATTCTTGTGAGACTGCAGTCCTGCAACCCCTCCCAATATTTTTGTGATCCCGTGAAAAATCCCTGCGCCCCTAGATTTTGGACCCCCACCCATGTTTTGTGGGAATGTGTTCCCGCTAGGATAGGAGCATTCCCTCCAGGCATGCACTCCACAGGAATGTGCTTTTCTAATCTACAACATACATTAAATGCACCAAAAATGTAAGGAGAAGTTTTATTTTTCAATCCTACCTGTCGGTTGGGCCCTCCACTCCATGCCACATGTCTCACAATGTCTATCTGGTGTGTCAGTCACCCTCTCTATGCCATCTTGTCCTTGCTTATTAGAGCTCCATAGTCACAATTTCTAGGCTCTAGGTCTGCAAATGAATTGATTTTGACTCCTTCGACTGTTATAAAGGCCCTCCTGAACCCTCGCTTTTGCTCCTAGATCCTCATTTTCCTCCTGTTTCTTCCCATCCTTCCCATCTTCATTCCTCATGGCCTTTTTCACCTCTCTATTGCCCTTTCATGCCCCTTCTTAACATGCCACAACCTTTCTCATCTTCCCCCCTTTTTCCTTTTGAGCCACCATCTGGGCCCCTTTTCTTTCCCTACTTTCCTCTCGAGGGGGCATCACCTAGCCTAGCCATCCTAACCCATAACTAGGGCAACTCTATTACCTAGTCCATTCTTTGTGTCATCTTTTTATTCCTAAAAACATCTTCGAAGTAGTGTTATTTTAACACTACATCGAAGAGGGTAAAAATGTAGACACCTAAATTTGATTACATTATTTAGTAATTTTCTTTAGTCTTTTCCTAAGACATTTTATTAATTAAATATTAGTTAATTAATTTATGTCATCCCCTAGTTAATTAATTTAATTAATTAAATTTAGCCCAATTAATTATCAAAATGACAAACTTATAGTTTGATAATTAATTAAATCCCTATTTTTCTATTAATTTAAATGGATACATTTATCTAAATGAATTAATTCATAAATCCCCTTTTCCTCCCGCTTAGAATTAAATAAAATATTTAATCATAATTCTCCTCCATTATCTAATAATCCATGCTTAGCTAATTTAACCCTCCATTCATTATCTCTCCTCCCATCACATCTCCCTAATCCTCCACTTACCCACTAATTCAAGCCTAAATCACCCCTTAAGCATGGGCACAATCATAATCCAAGATTAAGAAAATGCTAATCCACCCCAAAGTCAGCCCCTTATGACATCACCTCCACATCCTCCAATGAGAAATCAAAAGCCTCTTACACCTCTTACACACTTGTCCCCTCTCACACCTTCCAAAGGTGCCTGTCCTCTCATCCTCCACCATTGTCACACTTGTCACAATGCTATACATTTGAGAAAGCACAATCCATGTGATCTCCCTTGGATGCATCTCCACCATTGCTCACTCCTCTTTTGCCCCTTAATCTTGACCATCGATTTCATTCATCTTTCTATAAAAGAGAAGCTCTCCTCCTTCATTTTCATCAACCATTGAAGAAAAGTTATTATGCTCATTTCTCTCTTGAAGCTTGAGCATAGCATTTGAGCACACATCCAATCTTTGGACAAATCTTCTACATCTTGGAAGTTTGCTTGAAGGTTTACATTTGCTTTTGAGTATTGTTGCTTCCATTTTGTAGGTCTTAGCATAAGTGTTATCTAGCTTTGTTTTGTTGAATATTTAGTTTACTTTGCATTCCTTAACACTACATTTTAGGTATTACACCATAAAGAAAATTTTGGGAGAGAAAAGGTATGCACACATTTTTAAATTATTTGAAAATGTTTAAAAATTTTATGATATTTTTTATTCAAATTATGAGGGAAAAGGTATGCACACACTAGGGACTACTCATGCTTTTGTTGTCACTGCATTACTGACAATTATGAGGAATATGTCAATCAAGATCATGGATATGTAGGCCCATGGAATCTAGTGCCACTAGTTGTTATTGATACATTTGATAGAGATGAAGATGAAAACTTCAATGACGTTCCTTTGATTTCTACTAATTACGATCATATCTCAGGATTGGTCAAAATTGGTAAGTATATATATTTCACATTATATGGTACATTGAGTTGCATGTATAGATAGATATAGATAGATCTATAGCTTGAACTAAGTATTTATTTTAAGATCTCACACACGTACATATATAAATTTACTGTGCAGGAGACATCTTTGTAGTGATTGTTGAGCATGGAAATGTAGAAGGGGTTGGTTATTATTTCCTGCATTGTACTGCAGAGAGGATGAAGTTACTTGAACCTGAAGAAACTGATGGAATGTTGTTCCCCATAAGTTTTTATATGGTTTACATTAATATATTTAACTCAATTTGTAGATTTTAATTTCAACCTTTTGACAAATTTCAAATTGAGTTTGTTTAAATTTATATATTGTTAAAATTTGTGACCTGCAAGTTCAGTTGTTTTAGAGGGAATTCAGGAAAATCAAAGTAATTCAACATGGTATTCACTTTGTTGATTACAAACCAGACAATAAGTTGTTTCAATATAGTCACCTAGTAGTTGCCACATCCATTTGTCTTCATACAGTTTTATCTCAACCTAGATGACGTAAGTGGAGACTAGATAGTGAGGATCATGAGAGAATATTACAGGCTCTCCATGAAAGGTCTGAACCACTTGAGTTGGTATAAAAAGTATAATATGTATACTTATTTCTTGTGTTAGGACCTACTTTATATCTCTGGATTAAATTTCGTTATACTTTGTTTATATATTTAAACATATGATGGACTATAATTTTTTGATATATGATGAACCTATTTGATGGTTCAATGGTTTTAATATATATAATTTTATACGTATACTTTGATTATTCAATGATTTTTATAGATTTCATATTAGTTAAAGATTTTATCTATGCTTTGATGAAATTCATTATATTACGTATGACATGTGTTAGTTCTAGAATTAGTTAGAATAGTTATTATTCACTCGTTACATGTATTAACTAGTTTTCTTTTATGACATTAATTATAGATCCCCTTAAGACCTCCCCTTAAGACACTAAAAAATGATGAAATTAGTTATATTATGTATGACATGTGTTAGTTCTAGAATTAGTTAGAGTAGTTATTATTCATCATATCATCTAATCATATCATCTAATCAAATAAAACCATGTAATCAAATCATCTAATCAAATTATATATCATCAAATAAAATCATCTATTCAAATCAAATAAAATCATATCATCTAATTGAATAAAATCATATTCATCTAATCGAATAAAACCATCTAATCAAATCATATATCATATCATCTAATCAAATAAAATCATATTCATCTAATTGAATAAAACCATCTAATATAATCATTTCATCTAATCAAATAAAACCATCTAATTAAATCATATATCATATCATCTAATCAAATAAAATCATATCATATAATCGAATAAAACCATGTATCTAATCAAATAAAATATATGTTGAAAATGTCTCGAATCATAAACTGAGTCTCAAATAAAATATATGTTCAACATGTCCTAAACTAAGGAGTCATCTAAGTGCATGTGAACAAAGCGACCCTCTGAGCGATTGCCACGAGCATCCTCTCCCTGTGAGACATCAACTAATCCCTATGAATATAAATGCATACATATATCTGATAATAATCTAAAAGAATTAAAATATTATAAATGCATGTTTAAACTTACATATTTTTAAAACTTACCTAAACACTACTAGACATCACATCTATTGAATTGCTCCTATGAAAAATATCATCTGGCTATAAAGAAACAACTGACCCCTACAAATTTAGTATACAATAGTTGGTTATATACATGTACATAGTAGATATATTATGTAAAGTACTTGAAATATATAAATACATGTGTACATATGCATGCTTAAACATACATATATCTAAAACTCACCTGGCCACTAGTAGGTGTCACATCATGTGGAAGATGCTCTAAGCCCACACTAGAGGCAACATGCTCTGCTAACTTGATGAAGGGTGCTCCCCTTAATACCACAAACACATAACAGAAATAGAGAAACAACAACAATATGCAAGAATAGAAAATTGACTTCTTATTATCTCCACAAATGTGGAATTACAAACTTTCAGAATTACAATATGCAAAGCCACATGGGCATTCCCTTACAATATTCTGTAGGACAAAGCCTCGAATCAATACCCCGATCTACTACCCAGAACTATTCTGAACTACCTAAGACAATAATACAGCCTTCCTTATATAGGCAATTTTTCCACCGCTTGGGAAGGTTCCAGAATTTTAGCCAATAAGGCCGACCAAACTTAAAATTATTTTTATTTTACATTTCATTACATCATAGTCGGCTCAAGATAACCTTTGAAACCCGAAGAGAAATTTTGAAGAAAATTATTTTCCACCATTTCAGGTGGCCCAACTTCCGAAGACCATAAGTCATCACCAGTTGACCCGATCGGCTATTATAACCCCATTTTCAAAATGCCACGAAGCGCTCTACAGGCTTTACCTATCCAAGCGCCCGCCACCCAAAATTTTTGACCTCATTCGGGGCCTCTAAAGCCTTCAAAACTGAGTTCAAAGTTTCTGTACCCTGCTGCCAATATCGAAAATCTTCAATATCTTCCAATATACACTTGATCTGGCAATGAAACTTTACTGGCACACTTATATGACCAAAATGAACCTCCAAGAAAGAAATCGGATCATTCTGATCACATACGAAAATTACCAAAAATAGTAACTTTCCATAAATAGCAGCTCTGCACAAAATAACCCTTAATGAAAATAAAAAAAATAGAAATATTTTTGGGTGATGCAAGATTGCTCTTACACCCAGGATGCTCCTGCATCAGACACCTGGAGTAATTTGAGAAGTGACCCTGTCACGACCATGATGAATCTTCAACAGGTCATCCTTTCCACTTGACCAGATATTCTTCATATGTCCTGTTCTTTGTGCTTCTGCCAACATGACTGTCTAGTATATCTTCGATCTCCTTAGTGTCTAAACTAGTTGCTGGAATACTCCACTGTGCTGTTGTGATCTCATCTTCAACACCTCCTTCATGATACTCTGTCAGATCTGAAATGTTAAACACTGGTGAAATATTCAGCTCACTAGGCAATTCTACCTCATATGCATTTCCTGAATCATGCTTCTTCAATATCTTACATGGTCCAAACTTCTTCATTTTCAACTTGTTATATGTACCAACTGGAAACTGCTCCTTCCGCAAATGAACCATAATTTCATCACCAACCTGAAATTCCTTATACCTCCTTTTCTCATCTACCTTAGCCTTATACTGTGCATTCACCTTGGTAATATGCTTCCCCACCTCCTCATGGATGTTCTTCAAGTGTTTTGCAAGATCCTCAGCTTCAGCACTACTTATTTCTCCTTTATCTATCTTCTTCAATTCAGATGCATTTCTTAGACTACTTCCATATACAATCTGGAATGGTGATTTACCAGTGCTTCTATTGATAAAATTATTGTATGCAAATTCCACCTATGATAAAATCAAATCCCATCCTGTTGGCTTATCTCCAACCAAACATCTCAGCAAATTTTTCAAGCTCCTATTCACCACCTCTGTCTGTCCATCAGTCTGTGGATGATGTGATGACCTAAACTTTAAATCTGTCTTCAACTTCTTCTACAATGTACGCCAGAAATATCCAACAAACTTAGTGTCCCGATCTGAAACTATGGTCTTTGGCAAACCATGAAGTCTCACTACTTCTCTGAAAAACAATTCTGCTACATGAACAACATCATTAGTTTTCTTGCAAGGAATAAAATGTGTCATCTTTGAAAATCTATCAACTACCACAAAAATTGAATCGTGTCCCCGCTGTGTCCTCGGTAAACCAAGAACAAAGTCCATGCTGATATCCTCCCAAGGCTTCTCTGGTACAGATAATGGCTGATACAACCCTGTATTCTGCTTCACTCCTTTTTCCATCTGACATACTCTGCAACTCTATACAAACTTCTTCACATCTTGCTGCAACTGTGGCCAATAATAATTCTCACTAACCAAACCAAGGGTTTTTTCGTGACCAAAATGTCTAGCCAATCCTCCGCTATGCTTCTCCTTGATGAGATTCTCCCTCATAGAACTTTGTGGAATGCACAACTGACTCCCTATGAATAGCATATCATCCTGGATGATGAAATTCAACCATTTCGTCCTGTCTAGAGTAACAAGTTTTGTAGAAGCTTTCCAAGCTTCACGAAAATTAGGATCCTCTGGATATAAATTCTTGAGTTCCTTGAACCCAACCACTTGAATCTGCATTTCTGTCAACAATAGTTACCTTCTGCTAAGAGCATCTGCAACCCTATTAGACTTTCCACTCCTGTGTTTCAAAATAAATGTATAACTCTGCAAAAACTCAACCCATTTCAAATGCCTCTGATTCAACTTTCCTTGACTATTCAAATATTGCAAAGCTTGATGATCAGTATACAAAATAAACTCCTTAGGAAGTATATAATGTCTCCACTTTTTTAATGCTTGAACTATAGCATAAAATTCCTGATCATAAATAGAATATTTCATCTTGGCATCATTTAACTTCTCACTGAAATAAGCAACAGGTTTACCTTCTTGGCTCATAACAGCTCCTATTGCAGTACCACTAGCATCACAATCTACTTGAAACACCTTATTAAAATCTGGAAGTGCTAAAACAAGTTGTTCTGTAACTTTTTGTTTCAACAATTGAATTCTCTTTTCTGGCCCATTAGTCCACTTAAACTCTTTTCTATCCCCTCTTACTGTTTCAGTCAAGGGTCCACAAATACTGCTAAAATTTCTGATAAACTTTCTGTAAAAGCTATCTAAACCATGAAAAGATCTTACCTCAGTAGCACTCCTTGAAGTAGGCCATTCAAGGATAGCCTGTACCTTCTCTGGGTCCATTTTTAGACCTTCTGCTGAAACTACAAATCCCAAATACACTAACTCTTTCTTCACAAAACTGCACTTCTTCAAATTAATCAACAATTTCTCTTCTCTCAGCTTCTCAAATACTATACAAATATACATGATATGCTCCTCCAATGTCTTACTAAAGATCAGAATATCATCTAGGTAAACAATGACAAACTTACCCAGAAATTCTTTCAGGACCTCATTCATGAGCTGCATGAAAGTGCTCGGTGCATTGGTTAGCCCAAAAGACATGACTAACCACTCATACAGTCCTTCCTTTGTCTTGAAGGCAGTCTTCAATTCATCTCCTTCTCTGATCCAAATCTGGTGATATCCACTCTTCAGATCTATCTTTGAGATATACATAGCTCCACTCAAATAGTCCATAATATCATCCATTCGTGGCAATAGAAACCTATACTTGATTGTGATCTTGTTTATTGCCCTAGAATCTATACACATCCTCCATTCTCCATTCTTCTTTGGTGCTAATACCACTAGTACAGCACAGGGACTCAGACTCTCACAGATCAATCCTTTCTATAATAGTTCATGTACTTGTCTGTTCAACTCCTCACTTTCTGCAAGTGTCATTCTGTGTGCTGCCTTATTCGGCAAACTCGCTCCTGGGATCAAGTCCATCTAATGACTGATCTTCTTGACCGGTGGTAATCCATCAGGCACGTTATCGGATACAATATCTTGAAACTCATTCAACAAATCTATAACTTCTATAGGAACATCTTCTACTTTCTCTTTACCAGCTTTTAGAATTAAAGCAAAACATACATGCTCATGCCTCATACCATCTAAGAAATTTCTTCCATCAACAAAAGTTATCCTTGCATTACCACATATCTTTTCTTCAGTCTCCTTCAATAGTTTTAGCTTATGCCAGACTCCATCTTTTGTCAGGGAATAGGTATTCACACGACCATCATGTACAACACATTTGTCAAACTGTCATGGTCTACCCAACAACATATGACATGCGCCCATAGATATTATATCACACAATACCTCATCTTGGTATCCGCCAATCTTGAACTTCACCAAGCATTGTTCATTGACCATGACCTTGTGGTCATCCTATACCCAATCAATCCGATATGGATGTGGGTGTTTTTATCTCTTGAGCTTAAACTTTGTCACCATCTCTTCTGACACCAAATTGTTAGTGCTTCCACTATCGATAATCACATCACAACATTTACCTTCACACTTGCACCTGGTGTGAAACAAGCTCCTCCTTTGCTCAAGTTCATTCTCACCACTCAACATGACTCTTTTGTTAATCCATGTTTCTCCTCTTTCAGCATCTTCAGAATTTGATGATCTGGCATCTTCATCTACATGTGCAACTCTGGTCTGGCCTTCATTTCTCCTGTCTATTCTGCCTTGGCGCTAAGGACATTCAAATGCCCTATGACCTTCTTCTCCATAGTGAAAACATGTTCAACGGAAGCCTCCTCTTCCAGATCCTTGTCCTCTTCCTCTTCCTCTCTGATCTCTATTATTCTGATCCTCGAAGTGATTGGAATTATTTTCATGCTGATTCTGACTGCTACTAGCCCCATCCTTCTTTTTCAGATCTTCATTTCCACCACCATATGACCGTCCACCAGATCGTCCACCGTGACCTCTTCCGTTTTGTCTTCTCTCAAACTTTTTGTGCAGCTTTTCCTCTACTTTTAGGGCAAATTAGTATGCCTCCTCAATGCTGTTCATTCGAACTAGATTCAACTCCTCCTGAATGCTTGGCCTTAACCCATTAAGGTATCGGGCAACTTTCTCCTTATCAACTTCTGCATGGCCTGTTCTGATGAGGAGTCGATAGAACTCCTTTGTATACTCCTGAACAGATCTTCCTGCTTGCTTTAAACTTTGCATTTTCTTTAGTAGATCAAGCTTATAATCAACAGGAATGAACTATTGCTTCAATTTATCCACCATCCGATCCCATCTTGTGATTTTATCTTTCCCTCTTCTATTTCGCTCCAATTGAATTTCTTGCCACCAGATCTTCGCATGACCTTTCAGTCTAGCCTTCGCAAATTTGACCCTATCAGGATCCTCAACATCTTCATACTGAAAATATTCCTCACATTCATTGAGACAGTCGATCAATTTCTCTAGGTTAAAATTTCCAGAAAATGTAGGAACCTCAATCTTAGGTCTTTTCCCAATCTTGGAAATCGCCCGAAAAAGTCTTTCTTCCTCCTGGTTCACAATTTCAACTTCTCCTTCTTGATATTCTTCCTCAGCTTCATCCTCGCTTTCATCTCTGACATTAAGATTCATTCCTCTATGAATTTCTTCTTACAATGCTCGCACTTGTCTTTGCAGCTCTCTAACCTCAGGTGAGATAGCACCAACTCTTCCGCCACGTTCTCTTCGTGGAGGCATTTTCACGATGCGCACTGAAACCCTAACCATGGTCCTGGTGCAAACTGCTTCACAGTCGGTGATCTGTTTACAGACTCAAGAAAACCTGCTCTGATACCACTTGATGAAGGGTGCTCCCCTTAATACCACAAACACATAACAGAAATAGAAAAACAACAACAATATGCAAGAACATAAAATTGGCTTCTTATTATTTCCACAAATGTGGAATTACAAACTTTCAGAATTACAATATACAAAGCCACATGGGCATTCCCTTACAATATTCTATAGGACAAAGCCTCGAATCAATACCCCGATCTACTACCCAGAACTATTCTGAACTGCCTAAGACAATAATACAGCCTTCCTTATATAGGTAATTTTTTCACCGCCTGGGAAGGTTTTAGAATTTTAGCCAATAAGGCCGACCAAACTTAAAATTATTTTTATTTTACATTTCATTACATCATAGTCAGCTCAAGATAACCTTTGAAACCCGAACGAAAATTTTGAAGAAAATTATTTTTCGCCATTTCAGGTGGGCCAACTTTCGAAGACCATAAGTCATCACCAGTTGACCCGATCGACTATTATAACCCCATTTTGGAAATGTCACGAAGCGCTTTATAGGCTTGACCTGCGCAAGCGCCCGTCACCCAAATTTTTGACCTCATCCGAGGCCTCTAAAGCCTTCAAAACTGAGTTCAAAGTTTCTGTACCCTGCTGCCAATACCAAAAATCTTCAATATCTTCCAATATACACTTGATCTGGCAATGAAACTTTACTGGCACACTTATATGACCAAAATGAACCTCCAAGAAAGAAATCAGATCATTCTAAGCACATACAAAAATTACCAAAAATAGTAACTTTCCATAAATAACAGCTCTGCACAAAATAGCCCTTAATGAAAATAAAAAAAATAGAAATATTTTTGGGTGATGCAAGATTGCTCTTACACCCAGGATGCTCCTGCATCAGACACCCGGGGTAATTTGAGAAGTGACTCTGTCACGACTCAGGTGTGCAGAGGAAAACCAAGATGGCTAACCTCCTCCTTTGGCAGCCATGATGAATCTTCAACAGGTCATCCTTTTCACTTGACCAGATATTCTTCATATGTCCTGTTCCTTGTGCTTCTGCCAACATGACTGTCCAGTATATCTTCAATCTCCTTAGTGTCTAAACTAGGTGCTGGAATACTCCACTGTGCTGCTGTGATCTCATCTTCAACACCTCCTTCATGATACTCTGTCAGATTTGAAATGTTAAACACTAGTGAAATATTCAGCTCACTAGGCAATTCTACCTCATATGCATTTCTTGAATCATGCTTCTTTAATATCTTACATGGTCCAAACTTCTTCATTTTCAACTTGTTATATGTACCAACTGGAAACCGCTCCTTCCGCAAATGAACCATAACTTCATCACCAACCTGAAATTTCTTATACCTCCTTTTCTCATCTACCTTAGCCTTATACTATGCATTCATCTTGGTAATATGCTTCCCCACCTCCTCATAGATGTTCTTCAAGTGTTCTGCAAGATCCTCAGCTTCAGCACTACTTATTTCTCCTTTATCTATCTTCCTCAATTCAGATGCATTTCTTGGACTACTTCCATATACAATCTGGAATGGTGATTTACCAGTGCTTCTATTGACAGAATTATTGTATGTAAATTCTGTTTGTGATAAAATAAAATTCCATCCTGTTCGCTTATCTCCAACCAATTATCTTAGCAAATTTTCCAAGCTCTTATTCACCACCTCTGTCTGTCCATCAGTCTGTGGATGATGTGATGAACTAAACTTCAAATCTATCTTCAACTTCTTCCACAATGTACGCCAGAAATATCCAACAAATTTAGTGTCCCCATCTGAAACTATGGTCTTTGGCAAACCATGAAGTCTCACTACTTCTCTGAAAAACAATTCTGCTACATGAACAACATCATTAGTTTTCTTGCAGGGAATAAAATGTGCCATCTTTGAAAATCTATCAACTACCACAAAAATTGAATCGTGCCCCCACTGTGTCCTCGGTAAACCAAGAACAAAGTCTATGCTGATATCCTCCCAAGGCTTCTCTGGTACAGATAATGGCTGATACAACTTTGTATTCTGCTTCACTCCTTTTGCCATCTGACATACTCTGCAACTCTGTACAAACTTCTTCACATCTTGCTACAACTGTGGCCAATAATAATTCTCACTAACCAAACCAAGGGTTTTGTCGCGACCAAAATGTCCAGCCAATCCTCCGCTATGCTTCTCCTTGATGAGATTCTCCCTCATAGAACTTCGTGGAATGCACAACTGACTCCCTCTGAATAGCATATCATCCTGGATGATGAAATCCGACCATTTCATCCTGTCTAGAGTAACAGGTTCTGTACAAGCTTTGCAAGCTTCACCAAAATCAGGATCCTCTGGATATAAATTCTTGAGTTCCTTGAACCCAACCACTTCAATCTGCATTTCTGTCAGCAATAGTTGCCTTCTGCTAAGAGCATCTGCAACCCTATTAGACTTTCCACTCCTGTGTTTCAAAATAAATGTATAACTCTGCAAAAACTCAACCCATTTCAAATGCCTCTGATTCAACTTTGCTTGACTATTCAAATGTTGTAAAGCTTGATGATCAGTATACAAATCAAACTCGTTAGGAAGTAGATAATGTCTCCACTTCTTTAATGCCTGAACTATAGCATAAAATTCTTGATCATAAATAGAATATTTCCTCTTGGCATCATTTAACTTCTCATTGAAATAAGCAACAGGTTTACCTTCTTGGCTCATAACAGCTCCTATTGCAGTACCACTAGCATCACAATCTACTTGAAACACCTTATTAAAATCTGGAAGTGCTAAAACAGGTTGTTCTGTAACTTTTTGTTTCAACAATTGAAAACTCTTTTCTGCCCCATTAGTCCAATTAAACTCTTTTCTATCCCCTCTCATTGTTTCAGTCAAGGGTCCACAAATACTGCTAAAATTTCTGATAAACTTTCTGTAAAAGCTAGCTAAACCATGAGAAGATCTTACCTCAGTAGCACTCCTTGGAGTAGGCCATTTAAGGATAGCCTGTACCTTCTTTGGATCCATTTTTAGACCTTCTGCTGAAACTACAAATCTCAAATACACTAACTCTTTCTTCACAAAACTGCACTTCTTCAAATTAATCAACAATTTCTCTTCTCTGAGCTTTTCAAATACCATATGAATATGCATCATATGCTCCTCCAATTTCTTACTAAAGATCAGAATATCATCTAGGTAAACAATGACAAACTTACCCAGAAATTCTTTCAGCACCTCGTTCATGAGCCGCATGAAAGTGCTCGGTGCATTGGTTAGCCCAAAAGGCATGACTAACCACTCACACAGTCGTTCCTTTGTCTTGAAGGTAGTCTTCCATTCATCTCCTTCTCTGATCCGAATCTAGTGATATCCACTCTTCAGATCTATCTTTGAGAAATACACAGCTCCACTCAAACAGTCCATAATATTATCCATTCGTGGCAATGGAAACTTATACTTGATTGTGATCTTGTTTATTTCCCTAGAATCTGTACACATCTTTCATTCTCCATTCTTCTTTGGTGCTAATACCGCTGGTACAGCATAGGGACTCAGACTCTCACGGATCAATACTTTCTGTAATAGTTCATGTACTTGTCTGTTCAACTCCTCACTTTCTGCAGGTGTCATTCTATGTGTTACCTTATTCAGAAAATTCACTCTTGGGATCAAGTCCATCTGATGACTGATCTTCCTAACCGGTGGTAATCCATCAGACACGTTATCAGATACAATATCCTGAAACTCATTCAACAAATCTACAACTTCTACAGGAACATCTTCTACTTTCTCTTTACCAGCTTTTGGAATTAAAGCAAAACATACATGCTCATGCCTCATACCATCTAAGAAATTTCTTCAATCAACAAAAGTTATCCTTGCATTACCACATACCTTTTCTTCAGTCTCATTCAATGGTTTTAGCTTATGCCGCACTCCATCCTTTGTC
>BSBK01002986.1:77500-102500 GCA_027943335.1 Chamaecyparis obtusa | reverse complement strand
AATATAACACAGAAATATTTTTGGGTGATGCAAGATTGCTCTTACACCCAGGATGCTCCTGCATCAGACCCGGGGTAATTTGAGAAGTGACCCTGTCACGACTCAGGTGTGCAGAGGAAAACCAAGATGGCTAACCTCCTCCTTTGTCAGCCATGATGAATCTTCAATAGGTCATCCTTTCCACTTGACCAGATATTCTTCATATGTCCTGTTCCTTGTGCTTCTGCCAACACGAGTGTCTAGTATATCTTCGATCTCTTTAGTGTCTGAACTAGTTGTTGGAATACTCCACTGTGCTGCTGTGATCTCATCTTCAACACCTCCTTCATGATACTCTGTCAGATCTGAAATGTTAAACATTGGTGAAATATTTAGCTCAGTAGGCAATTCTACCTCATATGCATTTCTTGAATCATGTTTCTTCAATATCCTACATGGTCCAAACTTCTTCATTTGCAGCTTGTTATATGTACCAATTGGAAACCGCTCCTTCCATAAATGAACCATGACTTCATCACCATCCTGAAATTCTTTATACCTCCTTTTCTCATCTGCCTTAGCCTTGTACTGTGTGTTCATCTTGGTAATATGCTTCCTCACCTCCCCATGGATGTTCTTCAAGTGTTCTGCAAAACCCTCAGCTTCAGCACTACTTATTTCTCCTTTATCTATCTTCCTCAATTCAGATGCATTTCTTGGACTACTTCCATATACAATCTGGAATGATGATTTACCAGTGCTCTTGTTGATAGAATTATTGTATGCAAATTCCGCCCGTGGTAAAATAAAATCCCATCCTGTTGGCTTATCTCCAACCAAACATCTCAGCAAATTTCTCAAACTTCTATTCACCACCTCTATCTGTCCATCAGTCTGTGGATGATGTGATGAACTAAATTTCAAATCTGTCTTCAACTTCTTCCACAATGTACGCCAGAAATATCCAACAAACTTATTGTCCCGATCTGAAACTATGGTCTTTGGCAAACCATGAAGTCTCACTACTTCTCTGAAAAACAATTCTGCTATATGAACAGCATCATTAGTCTTCTTGCAGGGAATGAAATGTGCCATTTTTGAAAATCTGTCAACTACTACAAAAATTGAATCATGTCCCCGCTGAGTCCTCGGTAAACCAAGAACAAAGTCCATACTGATATCCTTCCAAGGCTTCTCTAGTATAGGCAATGGCTGGTACAACCCTATATTCTTCTTCACTCCTTTCGTCATTTGACATACTCTGCAACTCTGTACAAACTTCTTCACATCTTGCTGCAATTGTGGCCAATAATAATTCTCACCAACCAAAGCAAGGGTTTTATCACGACCAAAATGTCCAGCCAATCCTCCACTATGCTTCTCCTTGATGAGATTCTAACTCATAGAACTTCATGGAATGCACAACTGACTCCCTCTGAATAGCATATCATCTTGGATGATAAAATCTAGCCATTTCGTCCTGTCTAGAGTAACAGGTTCTGTACAAGCCTTCCAAGCTTCACCAAAATCACGATCCTCTGTATACAAATTCTTGAGTTCCTTGAATCCAACCACTTCAATTTGCATTTCTGTTAGCAATAGTTGCCTTCTGCTAAGAGCATCTGCAACCCTATTAGACTTTCCACTTTTGTGTTTCAAAACAAATGTATAACTCTACAAAAACTCAACCCATTTCAAATGCCTTTGATTCAATTTTCCTTGACTATTCAAATATTGCAAAGCTTGATGATCAGTATACAAAACAAACTCATTAGGAAGCAGATAGTGCCTCCACTTTTTCAATGCCTGAACTATAGCATAAAATTTCTAATCATAAATAGAATATTTTCTCTTGGCATCATTTAGTTTCTCACTGAAATAAGCAACAGGTTTACCTTCTTGGCTCATAATAGCTCCTATTGCAGTACCACTAGCATCACAATCTACTTGAAACACCTTATTAAAATCTGAAAATGCTAAAACAGGTTGTTCTGTAACTTTTTGTTTCAATAATTGAAAACTCTTTTCTATCCCATTAGTCCACTTAAACTCTTTTCTATCCCCTCTCATTGTTTCAGTCAAGGGTCCACAAATACTACTAAAATTTTTGATAAACTTTCTGTAAAAGCTAGCTAGACCATGAAAAGATCTTACCTCAGTAGCACTCTTTCGAGTAGGCCATTCAAGGATAGCCTGTACCTTCTCTGGGTCCATTTTTAGACCTTCTCCTGAAACTACAAACCCCAAATACACCAACTCTTTCTTCACAAAACTGCACTTCTTCAAATTAATCAGCAATTTCTCTTCTCTCAACTTCTCAAATACCATACGAATATGCATCATACGCTCATCCAATGTCTTACTAAAGATCAAAATATCATCTAGGTAAACAATGACAAACTTACCCAGAAATTATTTCAGAACCTCGTTCATGAGCCGCATGAAAGTGCTCGGTGCATTGGTTAGCCCAAAAGGCATGACAAACCACTCATACAGTCATTCCTTTGTCCTGAAGGCAGTCTTCCATTCATCTCCTTCTCTGATCCGAATCTGATGATATCCACTTTTCAGAGCTATCTTTGAAAAATACACAGCTCCACTCAAACAGTTCATAATATCATCCATTCGTGGCAATGGAAACCTGTACTTGATTGTGATCTTGTTTATTGCTCTGGAATCTGTACACATCCTCCACTCTCCATTCTTCTTTGGTGCTAATACTGTAGGTACAGCACAGGGACTCAGACTCTCTCGAATCAATCCTTTCTGTAACAACTCATGTACTTGTCTGTTCAACTCCTCACTTTCTGCAGGTGTCATTCTGTGCGCTGCCTTATTTGGTAAACTCACTCTTGGGATCATGTCCATCTGATGACTGATCTTCCTGACTGGTGGTAATCCATCAGGCACGTTATTGGATACAATATCTTGAAACTCATTCAACAAATCTGCAACTTCTACAGGAACATCTTCTACTTTCTCTTTACCAGCTTTTGAAATTAAAGAAAAATATACATGCTCATGTCTCATACCATCTAGGAAGTTTCTTCCATCAACAAAAGTTATCCTTGCATTACCACATACCTTTTCTTCAGTCTCCTTCAATGGTTTTAGTTTATTTCACACTCCATCCTTTGTCAGGGAATAGGTATTCGCACGACCATCATATACAGCACATCTGTCAAACTGCCATGGTCTACCCAACAACATATGACATGCATCCATAGATATGATATCACAGAGTACCTCATCTTGGTATCCGCCAATCTTGAACTTCACCAGGCATTGTTCATTGACCATGACATTGTGGTCATCCTGTACCCAGGCAATCCGATATGGATGTGGGTGTTTCTGTCTCTTGAGCTTCAACTTTGTCACCATCTCTTCTGACACCAAATTGTCAGTGCTTCCACTATCGATAATCACATCACAACATTTACCTTCACACTTGCACCTGGTGTGAAACAAGCTCCTCCTTTGCTCAGGTTCATTCTCACCACTCAACATGACTCTTCTGTTAATCAATGTTTCTCCTCTTTCAGTATCTTCAGAATTTGATGATTTGGCATCTTCATCTACATGTGCAACTCTGGCCTGGCTTTCATTTCTCCTGTCTGTTCTACCTTGGCGCTGAGGACATTCAAATGCCCTATGACCTTCTTCTCCATAGTGAAAACATGTTCCACGGAAGCCACCTCTTCCAAATCCTTGTCCTCTTCCCCTTCCTCTTTGATCTCTATTATTCTGATCCTGAAAGTGATTGAAATTGTTTCCTCTCTGATTCTGACTACTACTGGCCTCATCCTTCTTTTTCGGATCTTCATTTCGGCCACCATATGACCGTCCACCAGATCATCCACCGTGACTTCTTTCATTTTGTCTGCTCTCAAACTTCTTGTTCAGCTTTTCCTCTACCTTTAGGGAAAACTAGTATGCCTCTTCAATACTGTTCATTCGAGCCAGATTCAGCTCCTCCTGAATGCTTGGCCTTAACCCATTAAGGTATCGGGCAACTTTCTCCTTATCAGCTTCTGCATGGCCTGTTCTGATGAGAAGTCGATAGAACTCTTTTGTATACTCCTGAACAGATCTTCCTGCTTGCTTCAAACTTTGCATTTTCTTTAGTAGATCAAGCTCATAATCAACAGGAATGAACTGATGCTTCAATTTATCCACCATCCGATCCCATCTCGTGATTTTCTCCTTTCCTCTTCTATTTCGCTCCAACTGAATCTCTTGCCACCATATCTTCGCATGACCTTTCAGTCTGGCCTTCGCAAATTTGACCCTATCAGGATCCTCGACATCTTCATACTCAAAATATTCTTCACATTCATTGATCCAGTCGATCAATTCCTCTAGGTTAAGATTTTGAGAAAATGTAGGAACCTCAATCTTAGGTCTTTTCCCAATCTTGGAAATCACCCGAAAAAGTCTTTCTTCCTCATGGTTCACAATTTCAACTTCTCCTTCTTGATATTCTTCTTCGGCTTCATCCTCGCTTTCGTCTCTGACATTAAGATTTATTCCTCTGTGAATCTCTTCTTGCAATGCTCACACTTGTTTCTGCAGCTCTCTAACCTCAGGTGTTACAACACCAGCTCTTTCGCCACGTTCTCTTCGTGGAGGCATTTTCGCGATGCGTGCTGAAACCCTAACCACGGTCCTGGTGCAAACTACCTCACAGTCGGTGATCTATTTACACACTCAAGAAAACTTGCTCTGATACCACCTGATGACGGGTGCTCCCCTTAATACCACAAACACATAACAGACATAGAGAAACAACAACAATAATATGCAAGAATAGAAAATTGGCTTCTTATTATCTCCACAAATGTGGAATTACAAATTTTTAGAATTATAATATGCAAAGCCCCATGGGCATTCCCTTACAATATTCTGTAGGACAAAGCCTCGAATTATTGCCCAGATCTACTACCCAGAGCTATTCTGAACTGCCTAAGACAATAATACAGTCTTCCTTATATAGGCAATTATCCACCGCCTGGGAAGGTTCCAGAATTTTAGCCAATAAGGCTGACCAAACTTAGAATTATTTTATTTTATATTTTATTACATCATAGTCGGCTCAAGATAACCTTTGAAACCGGAACAAAAATTTTGAAGAAAATTATTTTCTGCTATTTCAGGTTACCCAACTTCCGAAGACCATAAGTCATCACCAGTTGACCCGATCGGCTATTATAACCCCATTTCGAAAATACCACAAAGCACTCTACAAGCCTAACCCATGCAAGCACTCATCACCCAAATTTTTGACCTCATTCGGGGCCTCTAAAGCCTTCAAAACTGAGTTCAAAGTTTCTGTACCTTGCTGCCAATACCGAAAATCTTCAATATCTTCCAATATACACTTGATCTGGGAATGAAACTTTACTGGCAGACTTACATGACCAAAATGAACATCCAAGAAAGAAATCAGATCATTCTGAGCACATGCAAAAAATTACCAAAAATAGTAACTTTCCATAAATAGCAGCTCTGCACTAAAATAGCCCTTATTGAATATAACACAGAAATATTTTTGGGTGATGCAAGATTGCTCTTACACCCAGGATGCTCCTGCATCAAGAACTATGTCAAGAACTGTTATCATGTTGTACGAAAATTGTTATTGTTTATTGTTTCTTTGTTTTAGTGCTCATATATTTGAATATGAATAATAAAAAGAAAAATATATTATAAAGTAACTTATAATTTTATTTTCTTCAAATTAGAATACAATTATTATCTTTTATATTAATTTGTTCTTCCTTTATATTAAAATATAGAAAAAACTTATTCAAAAATATTAACTTTCTTCTCATATTTATATGTAAAAGATTGTTTCTAAGTTTATTTCTTAAGAATATAGAACATATTCCTAATTTCAGATTTATGTAACTTTCCATTTTTAGATTTTCAAATAAGCTAGGCTTTATTAAGTTTTAAAAATATTATTAGTTAGAATCTTAGTTTATATTAATAGAATACTAGGATGATTTTAAAAGAAAAAATAAATGTAAATTTAGCTATGGTTATTTTTTTAAGGAAGTTTAACTTAGGATATTATAATGGTTAGTTTTAAATTTTTAGATTTGTTACATATGTTATAGATGATAGGTTAATAAGAAAGTTTAAGTTTAGGATGTAATAATTAGGTGGGTAAAGATTTTAAGAATGAATTTTAATTTATTATTTAGATGATTTTATTGTTGATTTGAGATAATTAAAGTGTATGAACAATGTATTTTCTTGTTTTATTTGAAGTCTTAATATCTTTATGACTTTATGGTTTCTTTTACTGGATGATGAATTCTTTTGGTGCTAACTAGAGGCTTGGTGTTAACCTTATTTAAAATTATGTGAGTTGTGCTCTATGTGTTTGATGGATCGCTGTGAAAATGTTGTCACTCAAAATTTGTTAATTGTTTTTTTGGGCAGTTGTGAGAACTTTGGTTATATTTTCATTGGATCCACACTGGTACTTTTATGTTGCCTACAAGATGGGTGCTTATTATGTGAAAGGTTTTGATTTAAGATTGGTGAAGTAAATATTTATTTTATAACCCTAATGCTTAGGAGTTGGATCCAGTTTGTGTCCAATGTGAGTTTGGTTTGGGAGGAACTACTGGGTACATAGTTGAAGGGTGGCTCACATTAGGGGCTGGGGCCCAAAGTGGTCAGTCCTGGATAACCCAATCGAAGAGTTTTATTAACAAGTGATAACATAATTAAAATCTATCAGGATTGGTTTTTTCACATTAATACAAGATAATAATACCTCTCCTATGCCTAGAGTATGCATGCACTCTTTATGAGGGTGGGTAGAGAAGGCTTGGCCATCCATGGTATGTTGATCTAGCAGTACAATAGCTTGGTGGAGTGAGGTAGTTGTTTCCACATGGTGTCTACCTAGGTAGCAAGCTTGGAGAGGCTATAGGGTGGAAATAGCATGGAACCATGTGATGACACCCTTCAGTTTGTATAGTAGGGTCACCTCATGTGGTAGCTTTGCCCCTAGTGTAGGATGTGGTTGTGGATTATGATAAATCTTTATGATGGAACTTCTTTTTTTTGTTTTGTTGTGATGTATTAGTGGTAAATTTAAATGTTTTATTTCAAGTCATCTTTTTTTCCTCATGTTTATGATTTTGGCATATGTGGGCTTGAAGTCCATTTCCTAA
This sequence comes from Chamaecyparis obtusa, assembly GCA_027943335.1. Classification (NCBI taxonomy): domain Eukaryota; kingdom Viridiplantae; phylum Streptophyta; class Pinopsida; order Cupressales; family Cupressaceae; genus Chamaecyparis; species Chamaecyparis obtusa. Next base: position 95,331 of record BSBK01002986.1, on the reverse strand, counting down.
ATCGTGGGAGTGGGCCATGAGGTTCATGTTGTTGGGAGGTGAATATTTTTCTACTGAAGCTCATGTTTTAGATCGAGGATTTCTGGATCTTTTCTATAGATATTTGGCTTCCCTATTCTATGGAATTAACCTAAAGAGGTTTCAATATTATTATACTTTTCATGTAAAATTCTATGTAAACATTTACAGTTGTATATTTTGAAAAAATATGATGAGATGTAGTATGTAGTCCCTTCATGTATCAGGGCCTTTAATGGCATTATGTAATTATCATACATGGATATGACAATTGGATTGATGTAAAGTTGCAATGGTGATTCAAGTGGATCTTTTCTTTATTTGTTGTGTATATTAATATTATTGGGCATTAACTTCAAGGAACCTTAGATGGTGAATACCAGTTATGTGTACTTTATTTTGTTTAATTGTTAAATTTGTTTTCTAAAAATTAGTTAACTCTTTGGTTCCCTAGCGGGGGCATTACAGAATGTGTGATTGTCTCATAAACTACAGTCTCAATAAGACAACCATATCTCACAAATACACCATTGGATTTTTTTGACTTTTGTATATGTTGGTAAAAAAAATTATAAGAATCTCACAAGAGGGATTGGCGAGAAAGTGTTGGGTTCAAACTTTATAACCGACTGTATATAGGTCTATGTGAAATATGTAAAAGAGCAAGGTTCCTTCTTTAAAATCCTAACCACTTGAAGGGAGATATGATAAGATCAAAGGTTTGATAGTGTATAGAACCTTTGGATATTCAAGATAGGTCATGTGAAATTTTTTGGTAATGTTTGAGAATGGAGACATCATTCTATGAATTTGCATAATATTTTCTATATGGGCTCACCTTATAGAATGGAATACATGAAATTTATAATCTAGATAAGTATTCTATGTTTTATAAATGAACATAAAAAAATTTAAGTCTGTAATTCATGTTATAATATTGGTTAGTAAAATCTTGTACGCTTCTATCATTGGTATTTTTGATCGAGATAGTTTAGTGAGATATTTGTAATCTCTCTCTGACATGCCTTCAAGATGGAAGCACAATTAAATTGCATTCAACGGAGAAATAACTTAATACTTGCAAATGAATTGATTATTGAGACCAGATGCACAGGGAGTCTGACATTTACAAACAATACAAGATGTTAATACAAGAACATGAGCTTTAGAGTGAGAAGATACATGATATGGTTAAATCAAATTTTGATTATATTGGTCATATTTATTCAAAGGGAGTAGTTCATACTGAGATGGATTCTCCAATGATAAAGAATCTATAATAGTAAGATGACTAGGAATCATGAATTCCCTTTGGGCCTTGAGTAAATCATGAGGAAGTGATCAATTCCAAATGATTATCACTTGTATCCGTTAAAGATATTGGAAGGTGAAAATCTTATAATAACTTGATCTTCTATCCTGATAGACATCTTATGATGGTTGAAACAAAGCATGATAGATAATATCTTACATGGTGGTTTGAGCTCCTTAAAAAGACCATGAGCTTCTATTGTGATAGACATCTAATGACACTTGAAATAGATCATGATAGATAATAGGATTGCTCCTATGGTAAGTATTATTGAGGTTACTTTTGCACATTACCTAAAGGACATTTTGGACTTATGGTGAATATCACAAGACTTCATATTATCTATTGGACAATATATTTTATATTAGATTGAGGTGATATCTAAAATATTTTTTGAGTTATTGATGAAGGGTGCTCCCCTTAATACCACAAACACATAACAGAAATAGAGAAACAACAACAATATGCAAGAACAGAAAATTGGCTTCTTATTATCTCCACAAATGTGGAATTACAAACTTTCAGAATTACAATATGTAAAGCCACAGGGGCATTCCCTTACAATATTCTTTAGGACAAAGCCTCGAACCAATACCCAGATCTACTACCCAGAATTATTTTGAACTGCCTAAGACAATAATACAGCCTTCCTTATATATAGGCAATTTTCCACCGCCTGGGAAGGTTCCAGAATTTTAGCCAATAACGCCGACCAACTTAGAATTATTTTATTTTACATTTTATTACATCATAGTCAGCTAAAGATAACCTTTGAAACCCGAACAGAAATTTTGAAGAAAATTATTTTTAGCCATTTCAGGTGGCCCGACTTTCGAAGACCATAAGTCATCACCAGTTGAACCGCTCGGCTATTATAACCCCATTTCGAAAATGCCACAAAGTGCTCTACAGGCTTGACCAGCGCAAGTGCCTGTCACCAAAATTTTTGACCTCATTCGGGGCCTCTAAAGCCTTCAAAACTGAGTTCAAAGTTTCTGTACCCTGCTACCAATACCGAAAATCTTCAATATCTTCCAATATACACTTGATCTGGCAATGAAACTTTACTGGCAGACTTATATGACCAAAATGAACCTCCAAGAAAGAAATCAGATCATTCTGAGCACATACAAAAATTACCAAAAATAGTAACTTTCCATAAATAACAGCTCTGCATAAAATAGCCCTTATTGAAAATAAAAATAGAAATATTTTTGGGTGATGCAAGATTGCTCTTACACCCAGGATGCTCCTGCATCAGACACCCAGGGTAATTTGAGAAGTGACCCTGTCACGACTCAGGTGTGCAGAGGAAAACCAAGATGGTTAACCTCCTCCTTTGTTAGCCATGATGAATCTTCAACAGGTCATCCTTTCCACTTGACCAAATATTCTTCATATGTCCTGTTCCTTGTGCTTCTGCCAACATGACTGTCCAGTATATCCTAGATCTCCTTAGTGTCTGAACTAGTTGCTGGAATACTCCACTGTGCTGCTGTGATCTCATCTTCAACACCTCCTTCATGATACTCTGTCAGATCTGAAATGTTAAACACTGGTGAAATATTCAGATCACTAGGCAATTCTACCTCATATGCATTTCCTGAATCATGCTTCTTCAGTATCTTACATGGCCCAAACTTCTTCATTTTCAGCTTGTTATATGTACCAACTGGAAACCACTCCTTCCGCAAATGAACCATGACTTCATCACCAACCTGAAATTCCTTATACCTCCTTTTCTCATCTGCCTTAGCCTTATACTGTGCATTCATCTTGGTAATATGCTTCCTCACCTCCTCATGGATGTTCTTCAAGTGTTCTGCAAAATCCTCAGCTTCAGCACTACTTATTTCTCCTTTATCTATCTTTCTCAATTCAGATGCATTTCTTGGACTACTTCCATATACAATCTGGAATGGTGATTTACCAGTGCTCCTATTGACAGAATTATTGTATGCAAATTCTGCCTGTGGTAAAATCAAATCCCATCCTGTTGGCTTATCTCCAACCAAACATCTCAGCAAATTTCCCAAACTTCTATTGACTACCTCTGTCTGTCCATCAGTCTATGGATGATGTGATGAACTGAACTTCAAATCTATCTTCAACTTCTTCCACAATGTACGCCAGAAATATCCAACAAACTTAGTGTCCCGATCTGAAACTATGGTCTTTGGCAAACCATAAAGTCTCACTACTTCTCTGAAAAACAATTCTGCTACATGAACAGCATCAGTAGTCTTCTTACAGGGAATGAAATGTGCCATCTTTGAAAATCTATCAACCACCACAAAAATTGAATCATGTCCCCGCTGAGTCCTCGGTAAACCAAGAACAAAGTCCATGCTAATATCCACCCAAGGCTTCTCTGGTACAGGTAATGGCTGATACAACCCTATATTCTGCTTCACTCATTTCGCCATCTGACATATTCTGCAACTCTGTACAAACTTCTTCACATCTTGCTGCAATTATGGCCAATAATAATTCTCACCAACCAAAGCAAGGCTTTTATCACAAATAAAATGTCCAGCCAATCCTCCACTATGCTTCTCCTTGATGAGATTCTCCCTCATAGAACTTCGTGGAATGCACAACTGACTCCCTCTGAATAGCATATCATCTTGGATGATAAAATCCAGTCATTTCGTCCTGTCTAGAGTAACAGGTTCTGTACAAGCCTTCAAAGCTTCACCAAAATCAGGATCCTCTGGATACAAATTCTTGATTTCCTTGAACCCAACCACCTCAATCTGCATCTCTGTCAACAATAGTTGCCTTCTGCTAAGAGCATCTGCAACCCTATTAGACTTTCCACTTCTGTGTTTCAAAACAAATGTATAACTCTACAAAAACTCAACCCATTTCAAATGCCTTTGATTCAATTTTCCTTGACTATTCAAATATTGCAAAGCTTGATGATCAGTATACAAAACAAACTCGTTAGGAAGTAGATAATGTCTCCACTTCTTTAATGCCTGAACTATAGCATTAAATTCTTGATCATAAATAGAATATTTCCTCTTGGCATCATTTAACTTCTCACTGAAATAAGCAACAGGTTTACCTTCTTGGCTCATAACAGCTCCTATTGGAGTACCACTAGCATCACAATCTACTTGAAAAACCTTATTAAAATCTGGAAGTGCTAAAACAGGTTGTTCTGTAACTTTTTGTTTCAAAAATTGAAAACTCTTTTCTGCCCCATTAGTCAACTTAAATTCTTTTCTATCCCCTCTCATTGTTTCAGTCAAGGGTCCACAAATACCGCTAAAATTTTTGATAAACTTTCTGTAAAAGCTAGCTAGACCATGAAAAGATCTTACCTCAGTAGCATTCCTTGGAGTAGGCCATTCAAGGATAGCCTGTACCTTCTCTGGGTCCATTTTCAGACCTTCTTTTGAAATTACAAATCCTAAATACACTAACTGTTTCTTCACAAAACTGCACTTCTTCAAATTAATCAACAATTTCTCTTCTCTCAGCTTCTCAAATACCATACGAATATGCATCATATGCTCCTCCAATGTATTTCTAAAGATCAGAATATCATCTAGGTAAACAATGACAAACTTACCCAGAAATTCTTTCAGAACCTCGTTCATGAGCCGCATGAAAGTGCTCGGTGCATTGGTTAGCCCAAAAGGCATGACTAACCACTCATATAGTCCTTCCTTTGTCTTGAATGCAGTCTTCCATTCATCTCCTTCTCTGATCCGAATCTGATGATATCCACTCTTCAGATCTATGTTTGAGAAATACACAGCTCCACTCAAACAGTCCATAATATCATCCATTCGTGGCAATGGAAACCTGTACTTGATTGTGATCTTGTTTATTGCCCTAGAATCTGTACACATCCTCCACTCTCCATTCTTCTTTGGTGCTAATACCACTGGTACAACACAGGGACTCAGACTCTCACGGATCAATCCTTTCTGTAACAGTTCATGTACTTGTCTGTTCAACTCCTCACTTTTTGCAGGTGTCATTCTGTGTGCTGCCTTATTCGGCAAACTCGCTCCTGGGATCAAGTCCATCTGATGACTGATCTTCCTGACTGGTGGTAATCCATCAGGCACGTTATCGGATACAATATCCTGAAACTCATTCAACAAATCTGCAACTTCTACAGGAACATCTTCTACTTCCTCTTTACCAGCTTTTGGAATTAAAGAAAAACATACATGCTCATGCCTCATACCATCTAAAAAATTTCTTCCATCAACAAAAGTTATCCTTGCATTACCACATACCTTTTCTTCATTCTCTTTCAATGGTTTTAGCTTATGTCGCACTCCATCCTTTGTTAGGGAATAGGTATTCGCACGACCATCATGTACAGCACATCTGTCAAACTGCCATGGTCTACCCAACAACATATGACATGCATCCATAGATATGATATCACACAATACCTCATCTTGGTATCTGCCAATCTTGAACTTCACCATGCATTATTCATTGACCATGACCTTGTGGTCATCCTGTACCCAGGCAATCCGATATGGATGTGGGTGTTTCTGTCTCTTGAGCTTCAACTTTGTCACCATCTCTTCTGACACCAAATTCTCAGTGCTTCCACTATCAATAATCACATCACAACATTTACCTTCACACTTGCACCTGTTGTGAAACAAGCTCCTCCTTTGCTCAGGTTCATTCTCACAACTCAACAGGACTCTTCTGTTAATCAACATTTCTCCTCTTTCAGCATCTTCAGAATTTGATGATCTGGCATCTTCGTCTACATGTGCAATTCTGGCCTGGCCTTCATTTCTCCTGTCTGTTCTGCCTTGGTGCTGAGGACATTCAAATGCCCTATGACCTTCTTCTCCACAGTGAAAACATGTTCCACGGAAGCCACCTCTTCCAGATCCTTGTCCTCTTCCTCTTCCTCTCTGATCTCTATTATTCTGATCTTGGAAATGATTAGAATTATTTCCTCACTGATTCTGACTGCTACTGGCCTTATCCTTCTTTTTCGGATTTTCATTTCAGCCACCATATGACCATCCACCAGATCGTCCACCACGACCTCTTCCATTTTGTCTACTCTTAAACTTATTGTTCAGCTTTTCCTCTACCTTTAGGGCAAACTGGTATGCCTCTTCAATACTGTTCATTCGAACCAGATTCAGCTCCTCCTGAATGCTTGGCCTTAACCCATTAAGGTATCGGGCAAATTTCTCCTTATCAGCTTCTGCATGGCCTGTTCTGATGAGAAGTCGATAGAACTCCTCTGTATACTCCTGAACAGATCTTCCTGCTTGCTTCAAACTCTGCATTTTCTTCAGTAGGTCAAGCTCATAATCAACAGGAATGAACTGTCACTTCAATTTATCCACCATCCGATCCCATCTCATGATTTTCTCCTTTCCCCTTCTATTTCGCTCCAACTGAATCTCTTGCCACCATATCTTCGCATGACCTTTCAGTCTGGCCTTCGCAAATTTGACCCTATCAGGATCCTCAACATCTTCATACTCAAAATATTCTTCACACTCATTGATCCAGTCGATCAATTCCTCTGGGTTAAGATTTCCAGAAAATGTAGGAACCTCAATCTTAGGTCTTTTCCCAATCTTGGAAATCGCCCAAAAAAGTCTTTCTTCCTCCTGGTTCACAATTTCAACTTCTCCTTCTTGATATTCTTCTTCAGCTTCATCCTCGCTTTCATCTCCGACATTAAGATTCATTCCTCTACGATTCTCTTCTTGCAATGCTTGCACTTGTCTCTGCAGCTCTCTAACCTCAGGTGTTACAATACCAGCTCTTCCGCCACGTTCCATTCGTGGAGGCATTTTCGCGATGCACGCTGAAACCCTAGCCACGGTCCTGGTGCAAACTGCCTCACAGTCGGTGATGTGTTTACACACTCAAGAACTCCTACTCTGATACCACTTGATGAAGGGTGCTCCCCTTAATACCACAAACACATAACAGAAATAGAGAAACAACAACAATATGCAAGAACAGAAAATTGGCTTCTTATTATCTCCACAAATGTGGAATTACAAACTTTCAGAATTACAATATGCAAAGCCACATGAGCATTCCCTTACAATATTCTTTAGGACAAAGCCTCGAACCAATATCCAGATCTACTACCCAGAATTATTTTGAACTGCCTAAGACAATAATACAGCCTTCCTTATATATAGGCAATTTTCCACCGCCTGGGAAGGTTCCAAAATTTTAGCCAATAACGCCGACCAACTTAGAATTATTTTATTTTACATTTTATTACATCATAGTCGGCTCAAGATAACCTTTGAAACCCGAACAAAAATTTTGAAGAAAATTATTTTTCGCCATTTCAGGTGGCCCGACTTCCGAAGACCATAAGTCATCACCAGTTGACCCGCTCGGCTATTATAACCCCATTTTGGAAACGCCACAAAGTTCTCTACAAGCTTGACTTGCGCAAGTGCCTGTCACCCAAATTTTTGACCTCATCTGGGGCCTCTAAAGCCTTCAAAACTGAGTTCAAAGTTTCTGTACCCTGCTGCCAATACTGAAAATCTTCAATATCTTCCAATATAGACTTGATCTGGCAATGAAACTTTACTGGCAGACTTATATGACCAAAATGAACCTCCAAGAAAGAAATCAAATCATTCTGAGCACATACAAAAATTACCAAAAATAGTAACTTTCCATAAATAATAGCTCTGCACAAAATAGCCCTTATTGAAAATAAAAATAGAAATATTTTTGGGTGATGCAAGATTGCTCTTACACCCAGGATGCTCCTGCATCAGTTATGGTGAATATTATGACACTTGATATTCTTGGTCAAACCATATGTCTCATATCATATTGAGTTGATATCTAAAATATTTGTTGAATACTTACTAGACATCACGAGACTTGATGTTGGTAGGCCAATACTCTGATTACTGTTATACACTAAGTTTGCACCCTTATTTCAAGCTCTAATAGTCTTGATAACCTATTATAACATGGGAATCATCTCCAGGTTGTGGGACCTATGCTAACTAAGATGACACATCTAGGTTCTAGGCTAGTTCATCTTGGATAATCATCTTAATTTGCTTCAAGACATGAAAAGTAAATCTTTGGAGGGAAAGGGATAGAAGGAATGCTTGTAAAGGGAAATGACTGAAAGCAAACTACCTACTAGGTGATACACTGAAATTGGGGTTTGGATCTCAGTATAGAGGAATAGAATCAATGAAAGGCTTATGTCTAACAGGTCACAATTTATTGAATAGGCTTGCATAAGTGTTTTGTAGGAGGGTCTGAACATAAGACACAACCTATGACCTACAAGAAGACATTCACTTCTACCACTCGGTGTAGGATTGAGACAAGACTATTAGGGAGCTGAAGTATAACCACAAAAAAATCTAAATCAGATCAAACATAGTAACACACACAATTACAAAAAAGTAAGAGGGATCAAGAACCCTAAGTTGTCACTAAGAACATCATATACTTTGATTCAATAAGAGATAATTTAGACAAGGAAGCATAGGGACAAAAAAGATGTCACAAAATACCTCTGCAATATTTGAATCATCAATGAAATATTTACAACTATATAAGCTAGAGGGTAGAAATGATACCACAGATGACCTTTAAGAAAAGTGAAATTCTTTTACAATTGTCCAACTCTGAGCTCAAAAGCTCTAAAAATACAATATATACATCCTCTCTTTTTGGCACATAGCCAAGAGTCAAAACCTAACTAGGGTTACAAATTTAATCAATGATACCAAACCCTAGGGTACTGATCACTTATTATGAAAATATTTCTAAATGTTAGTGATGAAATCATATCTTTCTTTGCATGTTGATCCTTCTGAATTAAAAATAGTTACAGACACAACAACCTTGACTCATCAACCCACCTGCAACTCCACTAAGCCACGAAGGCTCACAATCTAATCATAATTCCCTAGATAATAGTACCATTCAAAAGGTGGTGCCAACTCTTTCTAGCATCTCCTGGCATGAAAATGTGGCACAATACCCTACAACACTAGCCAATAGTCACTTCTATCATCTTCACAACCACAACCATCCTAAGACTTTATTTCTTGAGCTACCTGACATCGTGTATGGCTGAAAGAATGCAAAACCCTAACAAAACCTTTGCAGGAAATTTGAATTTAAATTTTAACGGCTAGCCTGACCTTTTTAAAAGGTGACCGTCGATGAGAAACCTTTCCTAGCAGATCAATGGCCAAGATGCACTAAGAAAACAACTTAAGACCCCCCTTTGATAAGTCAAATGACACCTGGAAGTCAGCAGCCAATGAGAAGTGAGCAAATCAACATGTCAGCATATTTGGACCCACCTCGACTCCTTTAAGTCATTCAATGACCATGTGACGAAAGACCTTTTTTCTCATTCAAAAAATCCATCTCTTTACCCTGGTCTGGTTAAGTGATTCAAAAAACAAGGCATTTCACTGAATCGCTAAGTCTTTCATTGACCCTTAGTTCAATCAAGCAAACATGAGAAACCCCTTTAGTCACCAATTCATAGGATCTTCTCACTAACCCTGGGCCTAGGCTGCCACATGTCACCTTTCTATTTATTCTAGCCACTCCATCAGCAACCACCTTGGAAACCTTTCTGACAATGAACCCACTACAAATAGATTCCAATCTAATAGCGGGTGCATGATCTCATGATCACCAAATATTCCTTTAGATCATACACCTGCTGTAGATCTGCATTAAACTGTGACCCTACTGACACAATCATCCACCTAGAAGTCTTCATCACCATGTGGCAACCAATCACATTTGAGCAAGTCAACACGTCTAATAGACTTGGACCCATGACCTACAGAAAGAGCATCAGACAGTTTTCATAAGATCACAAGGGCTTGGAAGATCCCTTGCGATCAAGTTACAACCATAGACCTTCATTCTACTGACATCCCTGCAGATACTCTGGCAAGGCCCCACTAAAAAATCCCAATTGTGTGCCCATCGACCAATAAAATTTGAGCTCATAAGCAATATGAGGACCCACCTGATAAGGCCCAGAAATAAAGCAAGATCAACAGTCGTCACATGATCACATGTGTCAGAAAAACTCCTTGCAGACATGCGACAGCCGTTAGATCAACATCGACTGAAAACCATCGGGCCCGCGCTGACATTCTTTACAAATCATCATCTCTCAACCAATCAGGACCTTCCACATAGGACGACGTGGCATCGAACCCACTAAAACACTACAGTGCTTCATTGAAATGGAATCAACGGTTGGCGCATGATTTGATGCTCTAACACAAACCCTTCAGATCATCAGATAGTTGTTGATTTCTTTAAATGGGACCACAAATAAAAAGACTGCTGGACCTCTTACAAAACATGTAACTAAGGAAAGTTAACTGCTCACTAAGTCGCTAACTATTGAGGACTTAACTGTGAAACACTGGAGTATTATGTGAACAAGGCATTCGCTAAATCACCGGAAGGAAAAGGTAACTGTCGACTGACTTGGAGAACTAGTGACCAACCAATGAATGAAAAGCGCACATGGAGAATTAAGAACATAAGTGGCTGACAAAGTTAACTACAAATTAGAATAGAGCCCTAGGGTTTTTAGACACAATGGCTAGTTTTATGAATTTTTTAAAGTGTTTTGCACCTAGCCAGAGACCTAGAAACCACTACAGAGACTAGAGGGAAGCAGATAAAGCCATCAAATTTTTGGGAGCTTTTCACAGGACTAAAGAGATGAAAATATGACATGAAACCAAGGCCAAATTTGAATGAAAGGAAAATTAGGGTAACATTTTGGCAATTTCTATTGGATTTCAACCTCCTAGACATAGATCAGTGGCCTTGATATATTCATTGGGCATGGGGTCATCTCAGGAAAACAAAACTTTGACAGAGAGGCAAAACTTGTGCACGGGCACTTCTTGGAAAGTAGGAAACTAACCTAGGAAATAGGGAAAGAAAGAAGAAAAACACATTTTTATAAGAATTTACAAAGAGGGATTAACCTCAAAATAGGGCCTCAAGTGGAAACCATTCACTGAGATAGGCAGGGGAACTCCTTCAAGATCTGATAGTTGGAAAGCATTAGATCCCTTGCACTCTATTGTAACAAATGGTCCACCCTAAAATGAATCAAATTTTGTATATCTACCAGGCTTGGATCTAAACTCATCCCACTTGAGAACTACATCTCCAACTTTGAAATTCTTGACTTTGGCTCTTTTGTCAAAACTCCTCTTTGTTTGAATCTGATGAAATTCCATATCATGCATTAATTTGTCTCTGATCTCTTCCAATTCCATCAACTGAGCATACCTAACCTACAAGGGGTCCCTTTCTTCAAATAGGGCATACTGAGTAGCCAAGTCCAGAGCTGGTAACTTGGTTGAAATGGACAACTTAGCCTCCTTGCCATACACTAACACATAAGGAGAGTTACCAATGATTTTCTTTGGAGTAATTCTATCTAGCCATAAGGCAGACCTGAGTTTGGTATGCCAATCCCTTTGATTATCTTGTAGAGTCTTCTTGATTATCCTAATCAAGTTCTTATTTGTTGATTCAGCTAAGCCATTGCCTTTGGGGTAATAATTGGAATTGGTATTTAGATAGATGTCATTCCTCACTGCCCACTCTAAGAATTTGAGGCCTATGAATGCTAATGCATTATCTAAAATTATGGAATCTGGAATACCAAATCTGAGAATTATGTCATCATAAAAACTCAATATAGCATTCTCATTGGCCTCTTTTAAAGCAATTTCTTATGTCCATCTAGTGAAATAATCTATTATAGTAATTATCCACTTATGTCCTGCACTAGATGGAGGATTGATCATGCCAATGAAGTCTATGCCGCACTTCATGAAATGTTGCTCTATTCTGATTGGTTGTAGGGGCAAGGCTGCAAGCCTTTCTTTTCTTGCAAACATGGCACACTTGATGCATTTTCTCACATAGTCATGGCTATCGTTAAAGACAGATGGCCAATAGTATCTGGCCCTCATGATTTTAAAAGTAGTAGTCCTAGGAGAAAAGTGACCTCCAGAAGGTCGATCATGAAATTCAAATAGGACATCAGCTATCTTTTCTGAATTTATGCATCTTAAAAGGACACCACTATGATCCTTTCTAAAAAGAACCTCATTAACCAGCACAAAAGGAATAGATTGCAATCTATAATATCTTCTTTTTTTTTAAATCCAAACTTGTAGGACATTGTCCTATCTTCAAATAATTGATCATATTAGGCAACTAGCTTGTTTCCTTAGCTTGTTCTTCTATAGAATGCACCACTAGAGATGCATCTATTTGCTCTAATTTCTTTGAAATCTCATCCCCTACCAAATTCTCATAAAGACCTCTTCCTCTAACCAACTTCGTAGTTTGAATATCAATGTCATATTCCATCACTTTGGTGATCCAATGAGCTCTTTTCTCATTTAGGTCATTGGAAAGCAAAAATTCTTTGACACTTGGATGAGTAACCTTGAAATGTACCTTGATATGGGTCAATAGATATCTGAACTTTTTAAGCCTGTTTGCCATAGCAAGTACATGTTTCTCTACAAAAGAGTATCTTTATTCATACTCCTCTAAACCTTTTCTAAAGAAAGAAATAGGCTGCTCCAATCCATTTGAATTTTCTTGAGTCAGCATTTTAGATATAGCATCATGTCCTCCATAAGCATAAAGGATAAAATCCTTACTAAAATTTGGGTTTAGGAGGGTAGGGGCTTCTATTAAGGCCTCTTTGATAGCTTGGAAGTTAACTCTCCCTTCTTTGGTCCAACTAAAAGCTGAACTCTTCTTTAACATGGCTGTCAAAGGCTTTAGTAAATCTACAATGTTAGGCAAGAACCTCCTAACAAAATTAATCTTTCCTATGAAAGATTGGAGACTTTTCTTATGGTGTGGTAAGGGTAGCTCTAGGATAGCTACAATTCTCTTAGGATCTACTTTGATCCCTTCTTTGGATACTACATATCCCAACAATTTTCCTTCATGGACTGCAAACACACATTTCTTGGGATTAAGACATATCCCAAATTCTCTACATCTTTCAAAAATCTTCCTCAAATGTTTGATGCGATCTATTGCATGCTTTAAATAGACAGTTGTGTCATCCAGGTAGACCAACACAAACTTGTACATTAGGCTCTTAAAAGCCATATCCATTACCTTTTGAAATGTAGCACCTGAATTTGACAAACCAAAGGGCATCTTTTGATAAGCCATTGTCCCCCACTTGGTTGTAAATGTAGTCTTGTATTGGTCCTCTTCACTAACTAGGATCTGATTGTATCCTGAATAGCCATCCAATAATGAAAATCTCTCAGATCTAGAGACACATTGTAAGATTTGTTCCATAGAGGGTAATGGATGGAATTCCTTTAAAGAAGCCTTGTTAAGATCCATGAAGTCAACACATAACCTCAACTCCCCATTCTTCTTCCTGATAGGAACAAGGTTGGAAACCCAACTAGTATGCTTAATGGGGTAGATGATACCACTTTCTATTAGTTTGAGTACTTCTTTATGCATAAGTGGCTCAAGCTTGGGATTAATAGGCCTTTGCTTCTGTCTTACTGGTTTGGCATTAGGTTCTAACTTAATAGTGTGCTAAGAAAGGGTGGGATCAAAACCCTTGAGGTCTTCATACTGCCATGCAAAAACATCACTAAATTCTTTGAATAATTGGGTATAAGCTTGCTTTTCCAATTCAGTGTTTACTTTTCCAAATTGTAGGCTCTTACCTGGTTCCAACTCTAGTTCAACACAATGTTCTTATAGGACTACCAAGCCAACTTTATTCTTCTTAATTTCATCATCTTTGTTGAAGACAGTCTCTAAGGTGACAAGACCTCTAGGCATCTTATTAGGCTTAAGTTGTATCACTTGATCACCATAGTTTTGTGATAGCCTATCTTGATTATGCTCTGAAAAGACATCTTCTTCGAACAAGAATTGCAGAATTTGTTCATCACTATCAAACACATACCAATTGACATCATTATCAGGAATAGAAGGTCTGACAATTGCTTTGATATGTTGTTGATCTGTTTCTTTTGAAATGATATTTTGAATGTCATACTGAGATCCAACAACAGCTAATCTATCTACATTTTGATTTAGCTTCCTAAGGATAGCAACAATATTGAAAGCACAAAATCCTCAATTGCATCCCAAACTCTATGCTTGTATGCTTTCATGGTGTCATTCTTGGTTGCACTTATCCTTCTTACTTGGCTAACAACTAACTCACTATCACCATTAACTTTTAGGGCCTTAAGCCCTCTTTTTCTAGCTCACTCTAGTCCATTGACTAGACTTTCATATTCTCCAGTATTGCTAGTGCAGGAGAAAATAAATCTAAAGGTAGTATAATACCTTTCTCCTTTTGGGGACACTAACATAGCACCACCACTATAACCATGTCTACTTCTAGCTCCATTAAAAAATAGTTCCCAAACCTGATTGCTCTGATCTTCTGAATCAGTGTCTTCTTTGAGAAGGCTTGGCTCTATGGATCCACTTTCTTGTATCAAATAACTTCCAAAACCAAAATCCCAAACAAGAATTTCTTGAGCCTCTGAAGCTCTTTCATCTAGTAAAATATCATGGATACTTTCTATCTTTATGCTTGCTTCACTAATGGTTTGGAAGTCATTGTCAACAACTATGGGGCAGCTTACATTGATGGTATTGGACACATATGGCTCTATATGGGGTGTTGCTAATGGTTCTGATTTAATAGTGACCTTGGTCCCATACCTTGTATGAAAAAGCATGTGAGACTAGTTAGAAGATAGGTAGCCTCCTATCTTGGTTGTAAACTCCCTTGAAAGACATATAGAAAATAATGCAGGGAGATATATGATGTATCTATCAAGGAGGATGGAAAAATTAGGACTAGCATGAAGGATTAGAATAGTATCCTTCATCACACCTATAGTATTGACTGAGGATCCATCAAGTTGTGTAACCTTCTGTTGGAAGGGTTCATACTTTAGTCCTAATTCGTTAGCTACTTTCTTGGGCATTACAGTGCTAGTAGCTCCACTATCTACCATGCAATTATGCACTAAAGATTTTCCAATAATTAGAGATACATAAAAGGGAGGTGGCTTTGAATTCCTACCTTGAATGGAATTGGCCTTGGAGTTGCTACTTGGAACTTCCTTTTCTTGATAAGTGTTAACCAACACTAGCTTTGTAGCTTCTTTTGTAGGTTGAGGAGTTTCTACCTCTATCATAGCTTTCTTCAAAATTTTAGGCTGCCCCGGAAGAGCCAAAGAGTCCCACATGGACATGGTAATATTGACCTTCTTCATGTCTTCTACAATGTCATAAGGTGCTATATTGTGTACTCTTTTTTGTGTCCTTGGCATGATAGGCTCCACCTCTTTTGTAATTTGGCCTTCTTTGTTTGTAATGACAAGAGCCTCCTTAGGTGTGATGGGAGTAGGTTGTTGTAGTGGCTCTATAGATGTGGTGGCTTTGGCACCAAAATATTCTCTTTCCATGTCTTGAGCTCTTCTCTTTGCTCTTGTATAGGCAAAAAAAGAAACCTCATCATTGACTCCATTGAATTCTATTGCTCCCAATTGAAAAGAGCAATCTCATTCTCTTGTGGTTCTTATTGAGGGACTGATCCACTGGATGAAGCCTTTGATTGATCTTGTGAGGCATTTTGAACCATTAGAGCTTGGTTCATCCATCCATTTGAACATGTAGCCTGATTGTGAGACTGATTACAAGGAAAACACCATTCATTATCCATAGCCTCATTGTTTTGACTAGGAACCATATCCCTCACTAGATTTGTAGAATTGAGAGGTGTAGGGTTGTATGGTTGGAATGGTCTTTGGTTAAAACTTTATCTTTGTCCTTGATAACCTCCTTGGTATGGTGGCCTATTTTGTTGATAAGGCTATCCTTGATTCTAATACTGTTGACTAGGACTTTGGCCTTGTGGCTGAAATGGTGGTCTGATTCCTTGACCTTGTTTCTTTAGATTTGTGACCTCTTTAGTCAAGGTCTACAAAAAAATTGTCATTTCTTGTTGACTACTTTGTTGGCTATTCTTTATTTCTTGCAGCTCTTGAGAGAAACTAGCTATTAGCTCTTGGCAACTAATACTAGCCTGAGGTGCTAATATGGTGGGAATAGGGGTAAATGGGGGTACTTGTGTAGGTACAATGGGTTGAAGGTTAGGAAAGATGGGCTTTGGTGGCCTTCTAGCAATCATGCCTACTTGGATTAGACAATTTTCAGCCCTAACAGCTATGTCAAAAGCTTGGGGTAAGGAAGTACCACACATGGATTAGATCATGACAAAAATTTGACCATTCAAGCTTTGTAAGTATTAAAGGAAAGCGTGGTCAACTGATGGTCTTACAAAGACTAGAATTCTATTCCATGTTTTGAGGAATCTACTATTGTAATCTGTCATTTGCTCATGAGGATCTCTCTTGATGGTTGTCAACTACTCAACTAGAGACAAGTTATTTGATTTATCCTCAAATTGCTTACTTAATGCATCTCCTAATTCATCCCATTAAGTAATAGAACCAACAGTTAGAGTCCTAAACCATTCAAGAGCCTTACCTTTTAGAGAGGCTGCTAATAATTTTGTGGCCACATCCTCTTGAGTTATGTTGTGTATGTTGTAGATGGTGGTCACATCTCTTATGTGTTCAAAAGTAGTTGTTTTCCCTTTACCTGTGAATCAGGTATACTCTTTAGTGCCACCAAGGGCACATTATGATGTTGAGCAAAAGCCAATGGGTTGCCTTGGTTGAATGGTGCAAAAGAAAACTATCTAGCCATTGCAGGAGTTGGGATCTGAAGATTGACAACTATGTGAGTTGTATTTGCTGCTGGATTTGAATCCTCTTCTAGATCTCTAGTTAGAGATCTACCTCTTCTTTTGGAATGAAAGGGAAAAGGTCTCCCTTCTGAGGTATTAGGAGGTGTAGACTGAACTCTCCTTGTAGAGGATGTCCTTTGAGTTGACCTACCTTTGTGACTTCTTCTTGAGGGCAACTCTGAAAATTGAGTACGCTTTGAGCTCCTAGTCTCAATCTTTCTCATAAACCTTAAACAAGGTTGGCGTGGATCTTTGAAATTAGTGGAGTCGCTAGATATACTTGATAGAGAAACTTCTAAAAGTTTGTATTATGCAATCTATATATCAAAGATAGCATATCCTTCATAGATGAACCAATAGGAACACCTTTAAACTTTTAATCTGATCTTTGTCCCACCGGGCATGCCAGAATTTTCATACACTAAGTTTGCACCCTTGTTTCAAGCTCTCATAGTCTTGATAACCTAGTATAACATGGGAATAATCTCTAGGTTGTGGTACCTATGCTAACTAAGATGAGACCTCTAGGTTCTAGGCTA
This sequence comes from Chamaecyparis obtusa, assembly GCA_027943335.1. Classification (NCBI taxonomy): domain Eukaryota; kingdom Viridiplantae; phylum Streptophyta; class Pinopsida; order Cupressales; family Cupressaceae; genus Chamaecyparis; species Chamaecyparis obtusa. Next base: position 77,594 of record BSBK01002986.1, on the reverse strand, counting down.
GTTCCTCTTGGATAATCACCTTAATTTGCTTCAAGACATGAAAAGTAAATCTTTTGAAGGAAAGGGATAGAAGGAATGCTTGTAAAGGGAAATG
>BSBK01002986.1:0-70000 GCA_027943335.1 Chamaecyparis obtusa | reverse complement strand
TTCCTATGAGAACTTAGAGCTATTATGTTGATAGATACTTTATTCTTTTTGTTGATAACTATACTAGATTGATGATTATTATGTTCTTGAAAGAGAAATCTAAACCTTTTAAGTTGTTTAAATGGTATAAGGTGAAGGTAGAAAAAGAGACTGGAAAATAAATTAAATGCTTAAGATTTGATAGAGAAGGTGAATTTATTTATGATGAATTTACTAATTTATGTAATGAGAATGGGATTGATGAAAGAAGGAATAGGTTAATCATTGACTATGTTAGAACACTAATGCTACAAAAGAATGTTGCTCAGACATATTGGAGGGAAGTTGTCAGCATAATTGTATATGTGCTTAACCAAGTACAACTGAAGAAGGACACCAACCAGACACCTTATGAGCTATGGTTTGGACACAAACCTACCATAAGTTATTTCATAATTTTTAGAAGCAAATGTTTTATTCTAAAAGATGAGAGAAATGGAAAATTTGATTCTAAAGGTGATGAAGGAATATTCTTAGGATATTCTACTAAGAGTAAAGCATACAAATGTCTGAATAAGGTTACAAATAAGATGATTGAAAGTACTAATGTCTATGTTGATGAGTATGATGACATAAACATAGAAGAAAGAAAGGAACCATAAGAGTATGGTAGATTCACTTACATTGAACTTCCTGAATATCTACCAAAGTCACAACCTGTGATAATCGGTCAGTAGGAAAATAACCCCGAGGAACAGGAAAGGGAAACTGACGAACAAGATGGTGGTATAGAGCAAGCAAATGAACCTAAATAGGATGAACAAGAAAGAGGAAATTGAGTATTAGCTAGTTTTTTCAGAAGACATCATCTTGAGACACAAATTATTGGAAATAGACAAGCTGGAATGTAGACAAGAAGCAAAATGAGACAAGGTACATGTCTAGTTTGTGAATTTGAACCAAAGAATGTGAAAGTTACATTAGAAAATGAAGAATGGGTTAATACAATGAATGAGGAAATAGAACAAATAGAGAAAAAAAAAACTTGGTCCTTAGTACCCTGACCTAAAGATAAGAATGTTATTGGTACTAAATGGATATTCAGAAATAAACTAAATGAAAATGGTGAAGTGACCAAAAATAAAGTGAGATTGGTATACAAGGGATATGCATAGGAAGAAGGCATTGATTATGCTGAGACATTTGCACCTATTTCTAGATTGGAAGGAGTTATAATGTTACTTGCATATGTTGCACACAAGAAATTTAAGGTTTATTAGATGGATGTGAAATCAACATTTCTAAATGGTATACTTGAAGAAGAGGTCTACATAGAACAACCTGAAGGATTCATTGATCCAGACAATAGAAACATGGTATGTAGATTACACAAAGCTTTATATTGTTTGAAGTGTAATACCCCTCTAACCCTAATAAAAGTTTTGTGTTTTTGAAAGAATTAAGATCCTTCAATGTTTTCTTACAGCTTAAGTTGTACATGATACTTGTTTGATCTATTCATATAGTTGTTTATAATAATTTCATAAGCTAGTACTAAATGATTCTAATATCAGACATACTATCTAAAGGTATCATTTTTGTATGTATTTATCTCCATGTATGTATTGAGTACCTTCAAGACCTTTATGAACATAGTTAGGATGTTATATGATATGTACTTGATAGATATATATAAGTGGTTATTTATATTTTCTTCTATTAAGGTTACTTTGGATGAATCTTGTATCTCACTTGATGATTTGATTATGTTGATTTATTATTAGTATTGATAAGAGACTAACACAATGCTTGAGATTCTAACCTTCGTTATGATGATGCTACATGCTTTGGGTGTATATATATATACATGATGTGTTTTCAAGATTCAGGACAAAGTCGTAGTTACTCACATAGCTGAGGTCCACATGATGTATCGATCCTGGTCATCTGTTTGCAATGTTTTCTTTTATATGTATATCCATGCATATGTATTTCATCTTTGTGATGCAGGCTTGCAGGTACCAGGCATTGACTTCACCTGGCTTCACGGGTCTGAGCATGCCCTCAAATCCTTGATGGTTGTTGTTATGGAGATAGTACTAAGGCCCCTACATGAGTCTTCCTTTGTCATTATTCCAATTTGGGAATATTAGGGTTCCTTCTTTGTCAGTCAACCTTTGGGTCAAAAACATAGATCCAATGCACCTGGTTGGGCATGGTTGTAGTTAGTACCTTGTGGCCACTTGAATTCATTTGGTTGTATGATTTGTTTACTCATTTTATTTATTTCTCCTTCTTGGTATGATTCTTAGTTAATCTTTCTATGTTGTGTTTCAGGAGTTTGGCTTGACTTTCCTTCTTGACTTTGGTTGACTTTGTTTGATCTTATGGTTTTCTTGATATGTTTCATAGTTTATTTTTATGGCCTCTTTCGATGATTAGATTTATTTTGAGGCACGCGATTTTATTCTACCTCAGTGTTATATCCTATAGTAATTATAAATAGGTAATAATATTGTGATCTATTACTTCATAATCTTATAGATTATAGTGTTTGGTATTTGGCATGTATATATATATATATATATATATATATATATATATATATATATATATATATATATATATATATATATATATATATATATATATATATATATATATATATATATATATATGTGGAAATATATATATGGGTGCACACATATATGTATTTATATATATATAATTTATATGTGATTATATGTTAATTATTGTACATATTGTTGATGGTGTATATTTTGGGATTAATGTAAAGTATAATATTATTAATAATTAAATATTAAATAATGCGAGGTATATTATTCTCAATTTTTAATTATTAATAATGAGGATAGGTTATATATATAGATATTGATGTAATTAATGATGGCATATGCATATATGTTAGGATAATATTACATATGTTTATGAATGAATACAAATAATCTTTTATTGTATATTTGAGTAATATAGTTGTATGATATTAAGTTATTTTATAATACCCTTTAGTTAAGAGTTAGTTGGGAGTTGGTTGCTTTTCCTCTCAACCTTTGGAAATCAATTTATATGCACTAATTTCTCATTTGAAGAGAGGATATTTTGGGGCTGAAGCATTGAGGAGAGGATGGCCTTACTTTTCATGGAGATTTTGGAGAGAAAACTTGGAGATGTGAGGGAGAGTTTGTAAGAATATGTCTTTAAGAATTTTTGGCTATCTTTGCTTTTGGGAGAGAGAAATTTTTGTGAGAATTTCAGTAGTTGAGAGAGGGATTCTTTGCTGTGGAATTATTTCTTTCTTTCATGGAGATTTCTGAAAGTGGATAGGGTTTGAAGGATGCATCTCAAGTTTGGATTTGTCTTCTCTTTTGTTTCCTTCCTTCTTCAATTCAACCTTCGTAGGACATGAGGTATGGATTGAATATTTTAGTTACTTTATGTCTCTGATAGATTATGGATATATTTATATATTATCATTATTTATTATATCTGTACTTTTCATTTCTATGGTTATTTTAAAGTTTTGAGTTTTTGTTTGTAAGAATTGGCATGTGTTTTCCTAGGGTTTTTAGCATCCCATTTTTGGAGATCTATTATTATAATAATTTAAATTGCATCTAGGGTATTACTAAATTGATTTTATGGAAGTAAAATCACAGATCTCAAATGGGTATCTCTCTCATTTTATTTTTAGGGTCGAATTAATTCCCTATTTTTTACATTTTGGCAGACTATGTCTGTCCATTCTTGATTCTGAATTTTCTGTCAAATGTATTCGTATGCTACAGGCTGATATGATCATATAAAAGTCTGAATTTGATATCATAGATTCTCCTAAGTCTTTTATTTGATTTACAATTGGTTTGGTGAATTTTAATTATGTTGTGTGAAAATTACAACTGTTTTAGTGAAAGCAGGTCTGAACCCTAACCAGAATTTTCTGTTTTAAACCAGAAGTCATAACTTTCTTTCCCACTATTGGATCTTCCTAAAAATAAAACTGAGAGTCCATAATTATGTTATCTAAGTCTCCACTGAAGTGATTTCCTTTATTATTTGTTTTGTGGAAGATATGTATGACTGTTCTATGATGACTATTCTTTGCATTTAATCCTTGCTTGAAATAATTCAGTTTAAGAACATCATTAAGTTTTAAGGTTTCGTAGGGTTACCAGAGGCTATTAGAATTTTTTTTTGGTTAATAGGATCTATTTATACTCTGAATATGTTTATAATATCACTTGGATGTCTTCTTATATGTTTGGAACATTCTGAATGCCATATTGGGTTTAGGGTTGTCAAGTGGACTAGGGACAACATATGTTTTCCTAAACTCAATCAAATGTTGTTATGGAATTGATATGAATTCTTGATGATGAATCTATTATGTTCTTATGATTTTTATATGTATGTTAGGGAACCTAAGTACACTAGGTGAGTGGCTCATAGTGAGGGGTCGGGGCCCTAAGTGGCTAGTACTAGGATAACCTACTATGAGTTATTTAATCAAGTGATAACCTAAATAAATGAATTGGGAATGGGAGATTATTAGAATGGAAAATTATACACTAATCAAGATTAATTGTGTCTCGGCCATGCCTTTAGTGCTAGTAAAGACTAAGGATGGGAGTGGAAGAAGGTACCTATGCGTAGGTATGACTGAATGACCTTATTTGTACGAGAGGCATTCGGTTTCGCATGTGCCTACTTGGGGGCTGGGGCCAAGAGTGGCTAGTACCAGGACAACCCAACGGGTGAGGGCTATGTGATGACACTCACCTAGCTTGTAGCTTAGAGTCTCTACCATATTTTATCATGCCTCTGGTAGTCCTTGTGGTCTTCTTGTCTTTTCTTTTGTGTTGTGACTTTGGGGAAATTTTATCACCACCTTAGGAATTTCCTAGTTGTTACCTCTTGTATGGGCCTTTGGTTCTATCTCCTAGCTCAGGGGAGTGGGCCTATTGGTTCCACATGGTTGGGTGGTTAATATTTATATCGAGGTATTGATTGTGATTCTTTGGATGATCCTAGCACATATTCCTTTCCAGATCTGCAGTTAAAGATTTCTTAATGGATATTTTAATATGAGATGTACTTATGTATTTGTATTCATGTAATTTTAATCTCCTAAAAGGAGTCTTGTAGTATTGATATAATCTCAATTCAAAGCAATGCATAAGGGAATGGGTAGTTCTAGGTAAAAGAAAGGGAAAAGAATGTGGAATATTGGACATGTTACTAGCATTAAAAGAAAGTGTTTATGTTATTTCTCCTATCCTCTTATGTTGTCCATATGTAAAGGAAATGATCTTAAATATAGTTATATATAATGATGTATAATGTATTCTCTCTTGATGAAAGGATCCAAGGAAATTATTGAGAAATGATAGGTTAGTGATTGGAATTATTAACAATGAATGGTTATGAAACAATGAAATAAAATAGTAACTTGATTATAATGTTAATACTTGGTTCATGTTAATGAAGTACCTAGGATAATGCCTACCTTAATGAATATTAATCTTTTACCTAAATTATTAGAGAAAAGTGATATAAAAGATAGTAGATGTAGATGAAATCAATATGAATTTATGAAATGAGTTGATAAAAGGAATAATGATGTTGGATGATTAACCTATGTTTAATATAAGAAATAAGTTAGGGACATTTAACTTGGTGCATTAAAATGAATGTAGATCTTTTAAGCTCATGATTCCATGAATATCTTATGCATGTAAATGGTTTATATGATGTTGCTTTAGTAGCAATGTTAGGGAACCCGGGAGGACTTAAGTTGTATAAATATTACATTCAAGTAGTAGAAAATTATTTCTTCTTTTAGAAATATGAAGTCGAATGATGAATATTATTCTAGTTAAAAATAAATAAATAAATTCACTACTTGCATTTTATAGAGGTTTTATGTCTTGTCCTCTTGGGTTGCCTGGCGGGGTGTTACATCTGGTATCAGAGCCCTATGTTTCTACACTGGGAACTTTGGGACTCATATCTCACCTATGCATAACATTGAGTATCTTAACTTTGTCTTTTTTTGGATTATGTTGTTATGCTAAAACTTGAATCTTAGGAAACGAAGGCTACATTTCGTGTTCTTATGTTGTATTGTCTTACAAGGTCACACCTATTCCTCTATGATTGAGTTATATTCTAACAATTACTTATGTTTTTGCATAATAAGATCAATGATGTGTTAAGTGGATGTTTCCTATAATATTAATGGAATGGCAAAGAATTCTTGAGACTTGTGTTTGTTTTCTTGAAAGGTACTAGTATCTCTAGAAGGGTCAAAAGTTAAAGGATACTAAATGTTTTGAATCTTAATTATGGTAGTAGATAATATTACCCCTTGATCCTACCTATAATATAATGTTGTGCACTCTATCTTCTTACAAATACCTAGTTGAATTTTATCCTACTCCAGGTATCTTAGAAATAGATTTTTTTTTAATCTTTAAAGAATGAAATGATTGTGGTAGTACTTGATAGGACTGATAGGGAAATAATTAGATTACATGGCTAATAATATGTACCTAGGAAAGAAGTGAAAATAATAATAATAATAAATAAATAAATTAGGAACAAATAATTTACTGTCATATGTATTTCTCTCTCTCTCTCTCTCTCTTAAGAAATAAGTTTTGCATGACTAAAATTATTTAGACAAGGCAATAATATATCAGGAAAATAAATGTAAATACTCAATTAGGAAACCCTTGGGTGAAGGACCTATGTCCCCAAGATTTTATCATAGGCTATAATTCACATCTTCATTTAGGAAGAGGAATTTTTATCCCTATCTTGGTAAGAAGTTATATCCTTTCTGCATATCTTATTAAATTGCACAAAAAGGATTTAAGATAACATAACCAAGAAATTCTAGGGAAGAGTATATGTGATGATGGATTATCTGTACTAATTTTGGAAGTTGTTTTTTATTAAATATATGTCTTGCAAAATGCCTAGTGAATAGTGTTGGCATTAAATAGAATTGCCACTAGTGACAACACTTATTTGCATTCTGGGTGCAAACCGAGCAGACAGTGCAAACCAAGCAGACAGTGCAAACCAAGCAGACAGTGCAAACCAAGCAGACAGTGCAAACTGAGTAGACAGTGCAAACCGAGCAGACAGTGCAAACCAAGCAGACAGTGCAAACCGAACAGACAGTGCAAACCGAACAGACAGTGCAAACCGAGCAGACAGTGCAAACCGAGCAGGACAGTGTAAACTGAGTAACATCATGTCTACCGAGTCACCAGTATTTAGCGAGTTCAAAACCTACCGAGTGGTCAGTATGAACGGTGCCTTCACTTCTACCGAGTGCATGATGATGCCGAGTAATGTAGTGGACGCCGAGTATCAGAAAGTCACTGAGTTAGTTTGCAGGAACCGTGTAACCATACTTGGGCCGACTTAGTAGGACTTATGTTTATTTGTCAAGCCGACTTTTTAATTGTAATTGTAATTAATTGTTTACGACTTGTATATAAACAATGTTGTAAAAATGTCAAGAAGAATGTAGTAAGCATGTATGTGAAAAAGAAAGAAAGGCAGAGATAAGCGAATTACAAAGGGCTTCAGCAGTATAAGGAACAACAAAGACAAATTCATCACAGAAGGTGATCAGTACATCAGCGAATCTCAATCAGCAATCCAGTTGCAAAGCAAGAGATCTATTGTTTCATCCTAACAGGTGAATCAGTACTAAATCCTTTAACCGGGTAGACTTAACAGTCTTTTGTAAAATCTCTTTACCGAGTGCATACTTCATTGTATGTTTTGTAAATCCTTTAACAGGGTGGATTTAGCAATCCTTATTGCTCCTAATAGGGCAGATCATCAGAAGTGATCAAATTGTAAGCCTTAACCGGCCAACTTTATTCTGCAGTATTAAAGCTTTGTGGGTTTCATCCCCACCCCAGTTTTACTTTCTTTTTGGAAGGTTTCTGGGTAACCAAATCTATGTGTCATTATTGTGAATGCTTTTAAGTTTCATGCTTTCTGTATGCAAAGGTTAAAGTAAATTACATGTTAATACATCTGTAATTGAAAGAAAATTTGGAGTTACTGATTCACCCCTCCCCTCTCAGTAACTCGGTTAATTCTTGAATATTTCCAACAATTGGTATCAGAGCAGCATTGGTTCTCAAGATAAAGCTTAACTAGCTTGAGCAAAGATCCAGGACAATGGAGGTATTCAAACTGAACAAGGTGATTGAAAATGAAAAGCTAGATCTGGAAATGGCCATAGCTAAACTCAAAGAAGCAAAAGAACATCTTTCCCAATCTCTAAGAAGAAGGAAGGAACTTGCAAATCAAATGAATGATTAGAATTACATTGAAGAAAAGATTGAAGATCTTTTTCCCTCAAATAACTCAGATGAAGCAAACAATGCTGTCAAAGAACTCCTAGAAAAGAATGGGTCTCTGCAGGAAGAAGTGAGAAAATTAAAAAGAGAACAAGAGCTACACTCTACAAGATTCTGTGAGATCTTGGAACAAAGAAACAAGTTGAAAGATGAATTAGATGGAAGGAACATTCAAGTCCAAAATAAAACCCTTCAGCTAGAAAACCTAATTGATCAGATCTCTCATACAAATTAGGAAATTTTGAATCTAAGATCAGAAATAGAAAGCACAAGAGAAGAACTAAGATCTGAAAAGGAAATCAATCTAAGATTGGTGGATGACCTAAACGCTGAAAAACAAATCAATGAAGGAATGCTGAAAAGTCAAGAAGACTTGAATCAGCTATATGAGCAAAATCTTCATAGGCAAAAAGGAAAAGCAGGACTTGGATACAAAGGAGAAGGTGAATCTTCTAAGCAAGGTACTCAAAGGAATCAGAAACCTACTTGTAATCACTGTGGTAAATAGGACATACTTCAAATAAATGTTGGAGCAATAAAAAGGCAGAATTCAATGGAAATTGCTTCAACTGCAATCAACCTGGTCACAAAGCAAATGAATGCAAGGAAAAACCTAGATTCAGAGGTAATTGTCACAAATGCAACAAACAAGGTCACAAGGCATCCGAGTGCAGATCCAAGATATTCAATCCAGCAGAACAAATCATGAAAGCAATGTTTGGATGGGACTACAACACCTGGTGTAGATGTCATTACTGTGGAGAATATGGACACATTGGCATGAATTGCATAAAACATCATCTAAGGAAAAGAGATACTACCATAAGATGCTTCCAATGCACTAAACTCGGTCAGATAGCCAGAAACTGCATGAAATCTAGTGAAGTTGAAGATGGAAAGAAGAATGAAGCAACTAAGGTCAGGAAATAGGTAAGACAAAAATGGATTCCTAAATCTACCGAGCAAACCAGTCCAAGTAATGGAATGGGTGGCTCTACCGACTCAAACTAAATTTCCAAGAAAGCACTGGAATTGTATTCTCATAGACCAATCTCAAGCAGTTCCAAAAGAAAGATCTAAATCAGCATACAAGATGCAGTAAGATCACAGGGAGGTCAGTATCAGTCTTCACCGAGAAAAGTCGGTACCCGTCTTTACCGAGCGAGGTCAGAGCAATATGAATTCTTGAGTTCACTGAGTTGCGAAGTCTTTACCGAGCAATTAATTCTTAGTGGGTGACAGTCTGTCAGAATTCATACCCTAATTTGTACTGAGCATTAATGACAGAGTTGTAAACAAAAGGCAAGTAATCGAACTCATTCTTCACCGCGAACCTTTAGCACTTTGAGAGCAGAAAATTTCAAGAGCAACCCAGCGATTCAATACTTTTGTGAAAGGAATTTTTTGTGAGTTACCATGGCATCATCTAGCACTTCAGTGAAGAAAGGATCTGATATGTTAGTCCAAGGGGAATGGAAAGCACCAGATTTCAAGATTGTGCCCGCAATTACAGTAGCCCTAGATCTGAATGGAGCTCAATCTTAGATTCCTCCTAAGGTACTACTTATTAATGATATTTTCAATCATTTCAACTGTTCAATTCATGAAATAGGGAACCTAGAACTAGATATTGTGCGTGAGGAACTGTGTGTGGATGGTATTCTGAAACTCGAGCACAAACATCTGGAAGATAAAGGTTTAGTTCACATTGCACATCTACCTCAAAACTTTCGAGATAAATGGGTTAGATACATTCTCAGCCGTGTACATGATGGCAAGATTTGGCTTGAACAACCCATAGAAATCACAAAGAAGATGATTCATCAAATCACCGGTCTTCCCATGTTGAACAAAGCAAAAACTACCAAAACCCTAGGTCGGACGGAACTAGAGAAGAAAACCCTAGCCGAGTGGGACGGTAGAGGCATGAAAGTTAGCAGCATTACCGATGCTGAACTAAAGTTTGGTATACACATTATTGCCCATAAGATTTACAGTTCTAGTCGATAGAATAGTGTCTCTTGTGAAGCTATTGACCTAGCATACAAAGTGGTCAAGAATAACTTAACATTTGACCTAGCAGACTTATTGTTAAAGCAGTTTAACAAAAACATGGAAAGCATTCAAACTTCCAAAAACAATCCATGTAAGTTTGGATCCTTATTGGTCTATTTATTCTTCTATGTTTAGAAATTCTTCCCTTCTAAAGGAAAAGTTGTATGGAGAAAAGATGTGCCAGCCCTTTATGAAATAAATGAATACATCTCAGAAATGGGTGAAAATTTTGAAAGCATCATGGATAATTATTTTGAGTCCTTCAAAGAGAAAATGAATGACAGATTCCGGATTCCACAGAAGTTGGTGGAAGATTACAAGGATGACATTTGTTTTATGGTGGATTGTGACAATGTATATATTCAAGCAGCTAAATCGAGGACTGTATATGTAAAACCTCTTCCTTATGAGGTAAATATTGATGAAACCAAGAATATCATTGAAGCTCTTCTTAATCAGCCTGTTAATCCCAAAGCTCCATATTTTGGAACATATGATGAAGCTAAGGTGAGAATTGAACTAAGTATAAATCTTCCACAGGTGGTAAACAAAGGAAAGAAGAGGATAGCCAAAATGCAAATGATAACCGAGGACAAAGAAGAAAAAGATGAAGAAGAAGAGGAAAAGGATGAGAAAATAGAGGAACCAGAACCTACAAAGAAGAAAGGAAAGGTATTCATCACTAAGGCACCTAAGCCTCCCACTGCTATATTTACAAGGAGAAATGCAAGAGGCAAGGCAGAAAAGGCAGATAAAGACATAGTATTCAAAAGGCCTCCTCTAAACTTTCAAGAAAAGATCAAACTCTTTAGAGACGGATCAGGATCTGGAGTAAGTAACATAAAATCTTTTAAATATGAAACCAGATCGGAAACAGAATTGAAGGAAATAGAAGATGCTGTTATTGAAAAGATGGGATAGTGGAAATACTCTCCTGAAGAAATAGCCCCATAGGTTCTAGCAGTTCTATTAAATCCAATAAAAATGAGATGGAGCAATGCAAAGCTAACTGTGATAGACATATTTGATCAAACCCTGAGACAGTTAATGCCGAGCTTGAAAAATGATGAAGTAAAGAAGGCATTAAAAGAAAATGAAAGTAAGATGACATTAAAGTTCAATACTTGTTTGATTCTGATCAACAATATTGAATCAGTTGTGAAGGCTGCAAATGCTACATGGAAAAACATATACCATCTTCACCAACCGAGTATTGAAACAGTCATAATAAAAGACATTGAAGATGACAGTGATGAACAAGAAGAAGCCACTGAGGTAGATGATTGATGAAGGGTGCTCCCCTTAATACCACAAACACATAACAGACATAGAGAAACAACAACAACATGCAAGAATAGAAAATTGGCTTCTTATTATCTCCACAAATGTGGAATTACAAACTTTCAGAATTACAATATGCAAAGCCACATGGGCATTCCCTTACAATATTCTGTAGGACAAAGCCTCGAAGCAATACCCAGATCTACTACCCAGAACTATTCTGAACTGCCTAAGACAATAATACAACCTTCCTTATATAGGCAATTATCCAGCGCCTGGGAAGGTTCCAGAATTTTAGCCAATAAGGCTAACCAAACTTAGAATTATTTTATTTTACATTTTATTACATCATAGTCGGCTCAAGATAACCTTTTGAAACCCGAACAGAAATTTTGAAGAAAATTATTTTCTGCCATTTCAGGTGGCCCAACTTCCGAAGACCATAAGTCATCACCAGTTGACCCGCTCGGCTATTATAACCCCATTTTGGAAATGCCACGAAGCGCTCTACAGGCTTAACCAGTGCAAGCGTCCGTCACCCAAATTTTTTCACCTCATCCGGTTCCTCTAAAGCCTTCAAAATTGAGTTCGAAGTTTCTGTATCCTGCTGCCAATACCAAAAATCTTCAATATCTTTAAAACTACACCTGATCTAGCCACGAAACTTTGCTGGCAGACTTATATGACCAAAATGAACCTCCAAGAAAGAAATCAGATCATTCTGAGCACATACGAAAATTATCAAAAAAAGTAACTTTCCATAAATAGCAGCTCTGCACAAAATAGCCCTTATTGAATACAAAAATAGAAATATTTTTGGGTGATGCAAGATTTCTCTTACACCCAGGATGCTCCTGCATCAGACACCCGGGGTAATTTGAGAAGTGACCCTGTCGCGACTCAGGTGTGCAGAGGAAAACCAAGATGGCTAATCTCCTCCTTTGTCAGCCATGATGAATCTTCAATAGGTCGTCCTTTCCACTTGACCAGATATTCTTCATATATCTTGTTCCTTGTGCTTCTGCCAATACGACTGTCCAGTATATCTTCGATCTCCTTAGTGTCTGAACTAGTTGCTGGAATACTCCACTGTGCTGCTGTGATCTCATCTTCAACACCTCCTTCATGATACTCTGTCAGGTCTGAAATGTTAAACACTGGTGAAATATTTAGCTCAGTAGGCAATTCTACCTCATATGCGTTTCCTGAATCATGTTTCTTCAGTATCCTACATGGTCCAAACTTCTTCATTTTCAGCTTGTTATATGTACCAACTGGAAACCGCTCCTTCCGCAAATGAACCATGACTTCATCACCAACTTGAAATTCCTTATACCTCTTTTTCTCATCTGCCTTAGCCTTATACTATGCATTCATCTTGGTAATATGCTTCCTCACCTCCTCATGGATGTTCTTCAAGTGTTCTGCAAAATCCTCAGCTTCAGCACTACTTATTTCTCCTTTATCTATCTTCCTCAATTCAGATGTATTTCTTGGACTACTTCCATATACAATCTGGAATGGTGATTTACCAGTACTCCTGTTGACAAAATTATTGTATGCAAATTCTGCCTGTGGTAAAATCAAATCCCATCATGTTGGCTTATCTCCAACCAAACATCTCAGCAAATTTTCTAAACTCCTATTCACCACCTCTGTTTGTCCATCAGTCTGTGGATGATGTGATGAACTAAACTTTAAATCTGTCTTTAACTTCTTCCACAACGTACGCCAGAAATATCCAACAAACTTAGTGTCCCGATCTGAAACTATGGTCTTTGGCAAACCATGAAGTCTCACTACTTCTCTGAAAAACAATTCTGCTACATGAACAACATCATTAGTCTTCTTGCAGGGAATGAAATGTGCCATCTTTGAAAATCTGTCAACTACTACAAAAATTGAATCATGTCCCCGCCGTGTCCTCGGTAAACCAAGAACAAAGTCCATGCTGATATCCTCCCAAGGCTTCTCTGGTACAGATAATAGCTGATACAACCCTGTATTCTGCTTCACTCCTTTTGCCATCTGACATACTCTGCAACTCTATACAAACTTCTTCACATCTTGCTGCAACTGTGGCCAATAATAATTCTCACTAACCAAACCAAGGGTTTTGTCACGACCAAAATGTCCAGCAAATCCTCCGCTATGCTTCTCCTTGATGAGATTCTCCCTCATAGAACTTTGTGGAATGCACAACTGACTCCCTCTGAATAGCATATCATCCTGGATGATGAAATCCAACCATTTCATCCTGTCTAGAGTAACAGGTTCTGTACAAGCTTTCCAAGCTTCACCAAAATCAGGATCCTCTGGATACAAATTCTTGAGTTCCTTGAACCCAACCACTTCAATCTGCATTTCTATCAGCAATAGTTGCCTTCTGCTAAGAGCATCTGCAACCCTATTAGACTTTCCACTCCTGTGTTTCAAAACAAATGTATAACTCTGCAAAAACTCAACCCATTTCAAATGCCTTTGATTCAATTTTCCTTGACTATTCAAATATTGCAAAGCTTGATGATCAGTATACAAAACAAACTCCTTAGGAAGTAGATAATGTCTCCACTTTTTTAATGCCTGAACTATAGCATAAAATTCTTGATCATAAACAAAATATTTCCTCTTGGCATCATTTAACTTCTCACTGAAATAAGCAACAGGTTTACCTTCTTGGCTCATAACAGCTCCTATTGTAGTACCACTAGCATGACAATCTACTTGAAACACCTTATTGAAATCTGGAAGTGCTAAAACAGGTTGTTCTGTAACTTTTTGTTTCAATAATTGAAAACTCTTTTCTGCTCCTTTAGTCCACTTAAACTCTTTTCTATCCCCTCTCATTATTTCAGTCAAGGGTCCACAAATACTGCTAAAATTTCTGATAAACTTTCTGTAAAAGCTAGCTAGACCATGAAAAGATCTTACCTCAGTAGCACTCCTTGGAGTAGGCCATTCAAGGATAGCCTGTACCTTCTCTGGGTCCATTTTTAGACCTTCTGCTGAAATTACAAATCCCAAATACACTAACTCTTTCTTCACAAAACTGCACTTCTTCAAATTAATCAACAATTTCTCTTCTCTCAACTTCTCAAATACCATACGAATATGCATCATATACTCATCCAATGTCTTACTAAAGATCAAAATATCATCTAGGTAAACAATGACAAAGTTACCCAAAAATTCTTTCAGAACCTCGTTCATGAGCCACATGAAAGTGCTCGGTGCATTGGTTAGTCCAAAAGGCATGACTAACCACTCATATAGTCCTTCCTTTATCTTGAAGGCAGTCTTCCATCCATCTCCTTCTCTGATCTGAATCTGGTGATATCCACTCTTCAGATCTATCTTTGAGAAATACACAGCTCCACTCAAACAGTCCATAATATCATCCATTCGTGGCAATGGAAACCTATACTTGATTGTGATCTTGTTTATTGCTCTAGAATCTGTACACATCCTCCATTCTCTATTCTTCTTTGGTGCTAATACTGCTGGTACAGCACAGGGACTCAGACTCTCACGGATCAATCCTTTCTGTAACAGTTCATGTACTTGTCTGTTCAACTCCTCACTTTCTGCAGGTGTCATTATGTGTGCTGCCTTATTCAGCAAACTCACTCCTGGGATCAAGTCCATCTGATGACTGATCTTCTTGACTGGTGGTAATCCATCAAGCACATTATCGGATACAATATCCTGAAACTCATTCAACAAATCTGCAACTTCTATAAGAACATCTTCTACTTTCTCTTTACCAGCTTTTGGAATCAAAGCAAAACATACATGCTCATGCCTCATACCATCTAGGAAATTTCTTCCATCAACAAAAGTTATCCTTGCATTACCACATACCTTTTCTTCAGTCTCCTTCAATGGTTTTAGCTTATGCCGCACTCCATCCTTTGTCAGGGAATAGGTATTCACACGACCATCATGTACAGCACATCTATCAAACTGCCATGGTCTACCCAATAACATATGACATGCATCCGTAGAGATGATATCACATAGTACCTCATCTTGGTACCCGCCGATCTTGAACTTCACTAGGCATTGTTCATTGACCATGACCTTGTGGTCATCTTGTACCCAGGCAATCCGATATGGATGTGGGTGTTTCTGTCTCTTGAGCTTTAACTTTGTCACCATCTCTTCTGACACCAAATTGTCAGTGCTTTCACTATCGATAATCACATCACAACATTTACCTTCACACTTGCACCTGGTGCGAAACAAGCTCCTCCTTTGCTCAGGTTCATTCTCACCACTCAACAGGACTCTTCTGTTAATCAACGTTTCTCCTCTTTCAGCATCTTCAGAATTTGATGATCTAGCATCTTCATCTACATGTGCAATTCTGGTCTGGCCTTCATTTCTCCTATCTATTCTGCCTTGGTGCTGAGGACATTCAAATGCCCTATGACCTTCTTCTCCATAGTGAAAACATGTTCCACGGAAGCCACCTCTTCCAGATCCTTGTCCCCTTCCTCTTCCTCTCTAATCTCTATTATTCTGATCCTGGAAGTGATTGAAATTATTTCCTCGCTGATTCTGACTGCTACTGGACTCATCCTTCTTTTTCGGATCTTCATTTCGGCCACCGTATGACCATCCACTAGATCGTCCACCGTGACCTCTTCTCTTTTGTCTACTCTCAAACTTCTTGTTCAGCTTTTCCTCTACTTTTAGGGCAAGCTGGTATGCCTCTTCAATACTGTTCATTCGAACCAGATTCAACTCCTCCTAAATGCTTGGCCTTAACCCATTAAGGTATCGGGCAACTTTCTCCTTATCAGCTTCTGCATGGCCTGTTCTGATGAGAAGTCGATAGAACTCCTCTGTATACTCCTGAACAGATCTTCCTGCTTGCTTCAAACTCTGCATTTTCTTCAGTAGGTCAAGGTCATAATCAACAGGAATGAACTATCGCTTCAATTTATCCACCATCCGATCCCATCTTGTGATTTTATCTTTCCCTCTTCTATTTCGCTCCAACTGAATTTCTTGCCACCAGATCTTCGCATGACCTTTCAATCTGGCCTTCGCAAATTTGACCCTATCAGGATCGTCAACATCTTCGTACTCAAAATATTCCTCACATTCATTGATCCAGTCAATCAATTCCTCTGGGTTAAGATTTCCAAAAAATGTAGGAACCTCAATCTTAGGTCTTTTCCCAATCTTGGAAATGGCCTGAAAAAGTCTTTCTTCCTCCTGGTTCATAATTTCGGCTTCTCCTTCTTGATATTCTTCTTTAGCTTCATCCTTGCTTTCGTCTCTGACATTGAAATTCATTCCTCTGTGAATCTCTTCTTGCAATGCTCGCACTTGTCTCTACAGCTCTCTAACCTCAGGTGTCACAGCACCAACTCTTCCGCCACGTTCTCGTCGTGGAGGCATTTTCGCGATGCACGCTGAAACCCTAGCCACGGTCCTGGTGCAAACTACCTCACAGTCAACGATCTATTTACACACTCAAAAAAACCTGGCTCTGATACCACTTGATGAAGGGTGCTCCCCTTAATACCACAAACACATAACAGAAATAGAGAAACAACAACAGCATGCAAGAACAAAAAATTAGCTTCTTATTATCTCCACAAATATGGAATTACAAACTTTCAAAATTACAATATGCAAAGCCACATGGGCATTCCCTTACAATATTCTATAGGACAAAGCCTCGAATCAATACCCAGATCTACTACCCAGAACTATTCTGAACTGCCTAAGAAAATAATACAACCTTCCTTATATAGGCAATTATCCAGCGCCTGGGAAGGTTCCAGAATTTTAGCCAATAAGGCCGACCAAACTTAGAATTATTTTATTTTACATTTTATTACATCATAGTCGGCTCAAGATAACCTTTTGAAACCTGAACAGAAATTTTGAAGAAAATTATTTTCTGCCATTTCAGGTGGCCCAACTTCCAAAGACCATAAGTCATCACCAGTTGACCCGCTCAGCTATTATAACCCCATTTTGGAAACACCACGAAGCGCTCTACAAGCTTGACCAGCGCAAGTGCCCATCACCCAAATTTTTTGACTTCATCCAAGGCCTCTAAAGCCTTCAAAACTGAGTTCGAAGTTTCTGTATCCTGCTGCCAATACCGAAAATCTTTAATATCTTTAAAACTACACCTGATCTAGCCATGAAACTTTACTGGCAGACTTATATGACCAAAATGAACCTCCAAGAAAGAAATCAGATCATTCTGAGCACATACAAAAATTACCAAAAATAGTAACTTTCCATAAATAGCAGCTCTGCACAAAATAGCCCTTATTGAATACAAAAATAGAAATATTTTTGGGTGATGCAAGATTGCTCTTACACCCAGGATGCTCCTGCATCAATGATACTGTGAGGATAGCAGCAGAAGTCATTGCATCACTTCCTACCTCTCCAGTAAAAGTTTCTATATCCAGGCCAGAGACACCTTCAAGCATGGTTGTGACAACATCAACATTTGTCCAATCATCTATTGCAACAACAGAAGCAACTACCATTTCTTCTACCGAGTTGCAGTCTCCCGCATCATCAAGTTTTCCAGCAGTAAGTTTTCTAATTTTTTATTCTACAAGTGTAAATATTTTAAGCTCTCCAGTAGATAGTGTGCCAGTCTCTATAGCCAGCCCTACTATATCTATTGTCACTACTACTAAAGCATTAAGTATAGATAAGCCTAAAGCTCAACCGAGTATAAAATTTTTGGGTAAGAATATAGTAGAGGATATAGACCTAGATGAAGAGATAGAGATTCCAACATTAGATTTTGCAAATCTATCAGTGGACCAAATGCAAAATATAGGTGAAATCCTCCAAAGGAAAGCAAAACAAAAGAAGCTTAAAGAGGAGAGAGACAAGGAATATCAAATCATCAAGGATGCTAAGGACATTTTGTCTGATGCATTAGGTATTAAAGTAGACTCCTCCCAACATGTTTTGCTACAATTAGCAGAAGTAGTTAATAAATACAATGAGGATTCATCTGGGATAGAAAAGTTAGTTGAAAGAGCCGAGAAGAGATTCAACAATAAAGTGCTTGAGCACATTGCTCAGCACATAGCTATTAACCAAGTTGAATTGTCTTCAGTTTTGTCAAACATTGAATCTACCTATTCGAATGCTACCTCTCTTTTGGCCAAATTGTGCAATATTGTCGAGTTCACAAAGGCTGTTAAGGATACAATGAATAAAATGGATGAGGATATGAAGATTAGCATACAGAAGCTACAACTTGAAGCAAGTTCAAGCTCTGCTCATCACATGAAAATCTCATATCTATCAAATATGCAGTCAGATCTACTGAAAGAAGACACAAGGATCCGGTCCACACTGCTAGACATCCAACACATGATCCTTCCCATCATGAATACAATGTATAAGCACATTGAACATTCCAAAACATTGATTCATGACAATCAGTTCTCTATTGCAGATCACATGATTGAACTCTCTGCAGAAGTCCAAATTGCAATCCAAACATGCAAGATTCTGCAAGAAAGTTGGGACAGAACCCTAGCACTAATAATGAAAGTACATTCTGATTTTCTATCAAATTTTGGATTCTCTCTGTAAATAACTTGTATATACACCTTTGGCATTATCGTCAAAAAGGGGGAGATATGTATAGAGGGAGATATATGTATAGAAGAAGATTTGTATAGAAACAGTTAGCACATTGAAAGGGGGAGACAATGTATAAAGCCCTATAACAAAGACAAATTTTGAAAAATCAAAATAAAACTCAGCATGATTCATGTATATAAGTTTTGGCCAATAAGTGTTTTTTTCACTAATGCCAAAGGGGAAGATTGTTGGCATTAAACAGAATTGCCACTAGTGACAACACTTATTTGCATTCTGGGTGCAAACCGAGCAGACAGTGCAAACCGAGCAGACAGTGCAAACCGAGCAGACAGTGCAAACCGAGCAGACAGTGCAAACCGAACAGACAGTGCAAACCGAGCAGACAGTGCAAACCGAGCAGGACAGTGTAAACCAAGTAACATCATGTCTACCGAGTCACCAGTATTTAGTGAGTTCAAAACCTACCGAGTGGTCAGTATGAACCATGCCTTCACTTCTACCGAGTGCATGACGATGCCGAGTAATGCAGTGGACGCCAAGTATCAGAAAGTCACCGAGTTAGTTTGCAGGAACCGTGTAACCATACTTGGGCCGACTTAGTAGCACTTATGTTTATTTGTCAAGCCGACTTTGTAATTGTAATTGTAATTAATTGTTTAAGACTTCTATATAAACAATGTTGTAAAAATGTCAAGAAGAATGTAGTAAGCATGTATGTGAAAAAGAAAGAAAGGCAGAGATAAGCAAATTACAAAGGGTTTCAGTAGTATAAGGAACAACAAAGACAAATTCATCACAGAAGGTGATCAGTACGTCAGTGAATCTCAATCAGCAATCTAGTTGCAAAGAAAGAGATCTACTGTTTCATCTTAACAGGTGAATCAGTACTAAATCCTTTAACCGGGTAGACTTAACAGTCTTTTGTAAAATCTCTTTACCGAGTGCATACTTCATTGTATGTTTTGTAAATCCTTTAACAGGGTGGATTTAGCAATCCTTATTGCTCCTAACAGGGAAGATCATCAGAAGTGATCAAATTGTAAGCCTTAATCGGCCAACTTTATTCTACAGTATTAAAGCTTTGTGGGTTTCATCCCCACCCCAGTTTTACTTTCTTTTGGGAAGGTTTCTGGGTAACCAAATCTATGTGTCATTATTGTGAATGCTTTTAAGTTTCATGCTTTTTGTATGCAAAGGTTAAAGTAAATTACATGTTAATACATCTGTAATTGAAATAAAATTTGGAGTTACTGATTCACCCCTCCCCTCTCAGTAACTCGGTTAATTCCTGAATATTTCCAACAAATAGTTAGGATCCTAGATGGGTACTTTGGAAACAAATTCATGCTTTGTATACATTGTGATCAACACCATAGTAGTATGAAATTAACAACATTAAGTGATTGATCAACTATGAATAAGGATTTTTTGTAGTAAATAAATGCTATAGGAATGTACCTTACTCAATTTCTACTTAGAACTAATATTATCTCAAAATTATAAAGTGTATGAGGGTAATGTTTCAAATAGGTAAAGGGTAGAAATTAAAGTTATGTATAGTAGTTAATGTTATTAATTTAGGTGTTGTGGTTATGAAGATAGTAGTAGGACTCATATACTTCTTTATCTCTTAATGGATCTATGATCGTTATGCAATAAAGAATTTGAAATAACTCTTAAGTAAATGCTATATGGAAACCTCCTGACATGCAAATTAGGGAAAAGTGCATATATAAATAGTTAGCTTTAAGAAGGGATCCCAACTTAATGAATAATGGTGCAATAAATTGTAAATTGTTTAGATCTCCTCTAGGGTGTAAATGTGTTTTTGGAAATCAAGCACTACAACTATTATGAAATATGACTTAGAATATGTATATTGTAAAATTTGTGTGTCCTATGTCATTGGAATTCTACTTAAAGCTTTGATGGAAAGGAATATTTCTTATAAAACTGTGTGTTAATGCAAATGGTAAGTTTCAAGTATCTAGATTGTTTTATTTTCATGATTACAAAAGTAAATAAAAATTATTTGATGTATTCCCTTCATGATCATAACAAATATAAATGTTATATACCTCTCTATGTTTGGTATTCATAGCTTGTAAGGAACATGAATTTTGGACCTTATTTGTAATAAGGTCTCACAGGTTGTATTATGTAGGGTTAGATTATGTCTCAAAAGGGAAAATATATCATAAATTCTTTCTTACTTTTTATACTGGTTACCATAGATAGGAACTTTGATATTGTGAAAGGAAGTGATAATCTCATTTGGTAAAACATGCAATTTCATAATATATTGATATTAGTGAGTAAACATGAATACCTTAGAGTTTCGACTTGATAACAATAATTTTGATGTAATTTCAAGTATCTTGTTAACAAACTTACTGCACAAAGTGATAGAATCACATAGGTAATTCTTTTTGAAAGTCATTACTAATTAAATTGAGTTAATCTACACTAAAGTTGTAATAAGATAGGATTTACCAAAACTCTTGATAGGAGAAGAATGTGTGCAGTCATTAAATTAGGTTCTAGAATAGTAATAATATAATTCTATTAAATAATGTGTGATATATAGTTCACATTCCTGACTTCCAAGAGTAAGTTGAATCTTAGTGGGGGAGGATGTAATACCCCTCTAACCCTAATATAAGTTTTGTGTTTTTGAAAGAATTAAGATCCTTCAATGTTTTCTTACAGCTTAAGTTGTACATGATACTTGTTTGATCTATTCATATAGTTGTTTATAATAATTTCATAAGCTAGTACTAAATGATTCTAATATCAGACATACTATCTAAAGGTATCATTTTTGTATGTATTTATCTCCATGTATGTATTGAGTACCTTCAAGACCTTTATGAACATAGTTAGGATGTTATATGATATGTACTTGATAGATATATATAAGTGGTTATTTATTTTTTCTTCTATTAAGGTTACTTTGGATGAATCTTGTATCTCACTTGATGATTTGATTATGTTGATTTATTATTAGTATTGATAAGAGACTAACACAATTCTTGAGATTCTAACCTTCGTTATGATGATGCTACATGCTTTGGGTGTATATATATACATGATGTGTTTTCAAGATTCAGGACAAAGTCGTAGTTACTCACATAGCTGAGGTCCACATGATGTATCGATCCAGGTCATCTGTCTGCAATGTTTTCTTTTATATGTATATCCGTGCATATGTATTTCTTCTTTGTGATGTAGGCTTGCAGGTACCGGGCATTGACTTCACCTGGCTTCACAGGTCTGAGCATGCCCTCAAATCCTTGATGGTTGTTGTTATGGAGATAGTACTAAGGCCCCTACATGAGTCTTCCTTTGTCATTATTCCAATTTGGGAATATTAGGGTTCCTTCTTTGTCAGTCAACCTTTGGGTCAAAAACCCAGATCCAACGCACCCGGTTGGGCATGGTTGTAGTTAGTGCCTTGTGGCCACTTGAATTCATTTGGTTGTATGATTTGTTTACTCATTTTATTTATTTCTCCTTCTTGGTATGATTCTTAGTTAATCTTTCTATGTTGTGTTTCAGGAGTTTGGCTTGACTTTCCTTGTTGACTTTGGTTTACTTTGTTTGATCTTATGGTTTTCTTGATATGTTTTATAGTTGATTTTTATGGCCTCTTTCAATGATTAGATTTATTTTGAGACATGTGATTTTATTCTACCTCAGTGTTATATCCTATAGTAATTATAAATAGGTAATAATATTGTGGTCTATTACTTCATAATCTTATAGATTATAGTGTTTGGTAGTTGGCATATATATATATATATATATATATATATATATATATATATATATATATATATATATATATATATATATATATATATATATATATATATATATATATATGGAAAAATATATATATGGGTGCACACATATATGTATTTATATATATATAATTTATATGTGATTATATGTTAATTATTTTTGATATTGTTGATGGTGTATATTTTGGGATTAATGTAAATTATAATATTATTAATAATTAAATATTAAATAATGCGAGGTATATTATTCTCAATTGTTAATTATTAATAATGAGGATAGGTTATATATATAGATATTGATGTAATTAATGATGGCATATGCATATATGTTAGGATAATATTACATATGTGTATGAATGAATACAAATAATCTTTTATTGTATATTTGAGTAATATAGTTGTATGATATTAAGTTATTTTATAATACCCTTTAGTTAAGAGTTAGTTGGGAGTTGGTTGCTTTTCCTCTCAACCTTTGGAAATCTATTTATATGCACTACTTTCTCATTTGAAGAGAGGAGATTTTGGGGCTGAAGCATTGAGGAGAGGATGGCCTTACTTTTCATGGAGATTTTGGAGAGAAAACTTGGAGATGTGAGGGAGAGTTTGTAAGCATATGTCTTTAAGAATTTTTGGCTATCTTTGCTTTTGGGAGAGAGACATTTTTGTGAGAATTTCAGTAGTTGAGAGAGGGATTCTTTGCTGTGGAATTATTTCTTTCTTTAATGGAAATTTCTGAAAGTGGATAGGGTTTGAAGGATGCATCTCAAGTTTGGATTTGTCTTCTCTTTTGTTTCCTTCCTTCTTCAATTCAACCTTCGTAGGACATGAGGTATGGATTGAATATTTTAGTTACATTATGTCTCTGATAGATTATCGATATATTTATCTATTATCATTATTTATTATATTTTTACTTTTCATTTCTATGGTTATTTTAAGGTTTTGAGTTTTTGTTTGTAAGAATTGGCATGTGTTTTCCTAGGGTTTTTAGCATCCCATTTTTGGAGATCTATTATTATAATAATTTAAATTGAATCTAGGGGTTTACTAAATTGATTTTCTGGAAGTAAAATTCACATATCTCAAATGGGTATCTCTCTGATTTTATTTTTAGGGTCGAATTAATTCATTATTTTTGACATTTTGGCAGACTATGCCTGTCCATTCTTGATTCCAAATTTTCTGTCAAATGTATTCGTATGCTACAGGCTGATATGATCATATAAAAGTATTAATTTGATATCATATATTCTCCTAAGTCTTATATTTCATTTACAATTGGTTTGGTGAATTTTAATTATGTTGTGTGAAAATTACAACTGTTTTAGTGAAGGCAGGTCTGAACCCTAACCAGAATTTTCTATTTTAAACCAGAAGTCATAACTTTCTTTCCCACCATTGGATCTTCCTAAAAATAAAATTGAGAGTCCATAATTATGTTATCTAAATCTCCACTAAAGTGATTTCATTTATTATTTGTTTTGTGGAAGATATGTATGACTGTTCTATGATGACTATTCTTTGCATTTAATCCTTGCTTGAAATAATTTAGTTTAAGAACATCATTAAGTTTTAAGGTTTCGTAGGGTTACCAGAGGCTATTAGAATTTTTTTTTGGTTAATAGGATCTATTTATACTTTGAATATGTTTATAATATCACTTGGATATCTTCTTATATGTTTGGAACATTCTGAATGCCATATTGGGTTTAGGGTTGTCAAGTGGAATTGTTGTTATGGAATTGATATGGATTCTTGATGATGAATCTATTATGTTCTTATGATTTTTATATGTATGTTAGGGAACCTAAGTACACTAGGTGAGTGGCTCATAGTGAGGGGCCAGGGCCCTAAGTGACTAGTACTAGGATAACCTACTATGAGTTATTTAATCAAGTGATAACCTAAATAAATGAATTGGGAATGGGAGATTATTGGAATGGGAAATTACACACTAATCAAGATTAATTGTGCCTCACCCATGCCTTTAGTGCTATTAAAGACTAAAGATGGGAGTGGGAGAAGGTACCTATGCGTAGGTATGACTGAATGACCTTGTTTGTACGAGAAGCATTCGGTTCCACATGTGCCTACTTGGGGGCCGGGGCCAAGAGTGGCTAGAACTAGGACAACCTAAGGGGTGAGGGATATGTGATGACACTCACCTAGCTTGTAGCTTAGAGTCTCTACCAAATTTTATCATGCCTCTGGTAGTCCTTGTAGTCTTCTTGTCTTTTCTTTTGTGTTGTGACTTTGGGGAAACTTTATCACCACCTTAGGAATTTCCTAGTTGTTACCTCTTGTATGGGCCTTTGGTTCTATCTCCTAGCTCAGGGGAGTGGGCCTATTGGTTCCACATGGTTGGGTGGTTAATATTTATATCGAGGTATTGATCGTGATTCTTTGGATGATCCTAGCACATATTCCTTTCCAGATCCGCAGTTGAAGATTTCTTATTGGATATTTTAATATGAGATGTACTTATGTATTTGTATTCATGTAATTTTAATCTCCTAAAAGGAGTCTTGTATTATTGATATAATCTCAATTCAAAGCAATGCATAAGGGAATGGGTAGTTCTAGGTAAAAGAAAGGGAAAAGAATGTGGAATATTGGACATGTTACTAGCATTAAAAGAAAGTGTTTATGTTATTTCTCCTATCCTCTTATGTTGTCCATATGTAAAGGAAATGATCTTAAATATAGTTATATATAATGATGTATAATGTATTCTCTCTTGATGAAAGGATCCAAGGAAATTATTGAGAAATGATAGGTTAGTGATTGGAATTATTAACAATGAATGGTTATGAAACAATGAAATAAAATAGTAACTTGATTATAATGTTAATACTTGGTTCATGTTAATGAAGTACCTAGGATAATGCCTACCTTAATGAATATTAATCTCTTACCTAAATTATTAGAGAAAAGTGATATAAAGGATAGTAGATGTAGATGAAATCAATATGAATATATGGAATGAGTTGATAAAAGGAATAATGATGTTGGATGATTAACCTACGTTTAATATAAGAAATAAGTTAGGGACATTTAACTTGGTGCATTAAAATGAATGTAGATCTTTTAAGCTCATGATTCTGTGAATATCTTATGCATGTAAATAGTTTATATGATGTTGCTTTAGTAGCAATATTAGGGAACCCGGGAGGACTTAAGTTGTATAAATATTACATTCAAGTAGTAGAAAATTATTTCTTCTTTTAAAAATATGAAGTGGAATGATGAATATTATTCTAGTTAAAAAAAAATAAAAAAATTCACTACTTGCATTTTCTAGAGGTTTTATGTCTTGTCCTCTTGGGTTGCCTGGGGGGCGTTACATGAAGCAAGCACCGAGAGCATGGTATGAGAGACTACATACTTACTTGTGAAGTATTGGATTTGTAAGAACTAGTGAGAACAACAATTTGTACATGAAAGGTGATACTAATGACCCTATTATTATTGCTAAAATTTTTGTCGATGATATTATTTTTGGAGGTCAAGATCATGTATGTAAATATTTTTCTGATGACATGAGGAATGAGTTTGAAATGTCTATGTTGAGAGAGATTAAATTCTTTCTCAGATTACAAGTGATTCAATAGAGTGATGGGATATTCGTCATATAGTCCAAGTACATAAAGGAAGTCTTGAAGACATTTGGCATGGAAGATGCAAAACTTGTGGGAACGCTGATGGCTACTAGATGTAAATTAACAAAGGAAGATGAAACTACAGAGGTAAACTAGACACTTTACCAATCCATGATTGGTAAGCTCATGTATGTAGTTCATAGTAGACTAGATATAGCACATGCTATGGGAATTGTTGCTAGATATTCTGCTAAACCTAGACAATCACACATGATTGCTACTAAAAGGATCTTAAGATATCTTAAAAATATAGAGGATTATGGATTATGGTATCCTAAGGAAGGTAAGTTTGAGTTGAAGGTTTATACCGATGCTAATTGGGTTGGAAATATAGATGACAGAAAAAGTACCACTCGAGGAGCATTTTTCTTTGGTGAAAGACTTGTAACCTAGACAAGTAAAAATTAGGCTTGTATTTCTTAGTCTACAGCTAAAGCAGAGTATGTTGTTGTTGCTACTAATTTCTCAAACATTGCATATATCAAGCAAGTGTTGGAAGGAATGAATGAGGTAATCACTGACCTAGTGATCATATACTATGACAACACAAGTTCTAATAATATTTCAAAGAATCTTGTCCTGAACTCTAAGATAAAGCATATATCAATTAAGTATCACTACTTAAGAGAACAAGTGCAAGATGTTGCATCATCCTACTCTTATCATAAGATCATTCATGTTGATGCAACATAGTTCACACTTTGGATTTTGTTCAAGGTTGTGATTAGGTTTGAAGAACTAAAACAGATTGGGATATCAGTATACTAAGATATAGAGGAAGTAATGGACAATAGAGAGTTACTTAGCTACTACAAAGCTGATTATTTATTTGTTTCTTTGGCATTGTTGTCAAAGGGAGAGATAAATAATATGAAAAGAAAATGAGATATGCACCAATGAGAACTATCTAGGGGAGAGATAATCTGAAAGGAACTTGAGAATTGAAAAGGTTATATCTACAGAGTGACAAAGTTGTATTTTATAATGTTGTTTAGTAACATAGTGATTAAACATATTAAGCTGGGGAGGGCTTAGCAAAGAATTTGATCAAAAAGTTGTAGAATACATGCTTGGTGTGTGTGTGGTACATTTCATATTACTTGAGTTGCCATCAATACCAAAGGGAGAGATTGATGAACTACAACTAATTTAGAACCTAAATGAAGAATCTGTAATTTAAGATTAATAAGGAGTTGATGATTAGATATGCAAGATGATTAAATCAGTATTATGTTGTCATTGATGTCAACTAGCTTCAATACTTATCTTGTAAGTTACTATACTGACACATCTGAAGGAAGATGAAAAAGATGAAGAACATAAATATCTACATGAGGAAGATGTATATGATAGATGAGGATAAGGAATACACTAAGTAACTTGTTGATGAGTCTATCACTTGATGAAATTGACTTTATTATGTTGCATTCATCTATGATGAAGAATAGAGCTGAAAGACACAAAGTAGTGTTTTCGATAAATAAAGCATTTCAGTATACACCAATGAAGTGTAGTGTATACAGAGCGCATTGTTAACTGAGCTTGTGCTCACTGATGCATTTCTTTGTTAATTGAGCAAAATAGAAAGGAATTCAGTGATCATTTTAGTAGATAAAGTGATGAGCTATAAAGTGTATGAAATCAAGGTAACATATAAGGTTTGTTATGAAGATCGATGGCTAACATAAATCAAAAAGGATCTAATGGAGCAGATTGAAACATGTTACTAACACATCATCCAAGGAAGCTTAAAGAGGAAAAATCTATGAATATGATTAAGCGGAAAAATATGATGGAGGAAAAGAAAATGATTTACTCATCTATATAAGAGACATTGATTTCATTATTGAATATAGCCGGAAGAAGAAGATATTGTAGAATTATCACGTGGAGAAGTTTTCATGCATTCTGATCATACTGGTTAATAAGAACTGAGATGTAGAGCAATTACTAAGCTATAGAGAGTAATTACCGATGGATGGTAAGTTGATATAGTATTGAATCTGAAGTGTTATATTGATCAGAAATATTTGAATGAGTTGAACATTGATCTTTAAACTACAAACTAAAGTTGTTTTAAGGTATATCATCTACTGTTACATATTTAACCATTGTACATAGTCAAATCTCTTAGCTAAGTGGACTATGAAAGTATTTTGATGTTTCATTCATAGAGTGAACATTGCTATCCTATCAACCCCAGAGTGACTGCTGGTTGGATGATAACTTCTGGTCTAAAATCCTCTAACAAGGTCACACCTAACAGTGTTTTTGTAACCTTTAAAAAGGTTGGTTCTTCAGCAATCTGATGAAGGGTGCTCCCTTTAATACCATAAACACATAATAGAAATAGAGAAACAACAACAATTTGTAAGAACAAAAAATGGGCTTCTTATTATCTCCACAAATGTGGAATTACAAACTTTCAAAATTACAATATGCAAAGTCACATGGGCATTCCCTTACAATATTTTGTAGGAAAAAGATTTGAATCAATACCTAGATCTACTACCTAGAACTGTCCCAAACTACCTAAGACAACACTACAGGCCTTCCTTATATAGGCAATTTCCGCCACCCAAAAAAGTTCCAGAAATTTAGCCTTTTAGGGCTAACCAAACTTAGAATTATTTTATTTTACAATTTATTACATCAAAGTCATCTCAAAATAACTTTTGAAACCCAAATAGAAATTTTGAAGGAAATCATTTTTTGCCACTCTAGGTGACCCAACTTTCGAAGACCATAAGTCATCGCCAGTTGACCCGATTGACTATTATAACCCCATTTCAGAAAGGGCGCCAGGAGCTCTACAATGCTTGAATTCAGAAAGCTTCATTTAGTCCAAAATTTGACCTCATTTGGGGCCTCTAAAGCCTTCAAAACTGAGTTCAAATTTTCTATACCCTGCTGCCAATACTAAAAATCTTCAATATCTACAAAGCTAGACTTGATCTGTCAATGAAACTTTACTGGTAGGCTGGTATGACCAAAATGAACCTCTAGAGAAGAAAATAGACCATTCTGAGATCATATCAACAACTTACTAAAAATAGAAAGTTTCCATAAATAGAAGCTCTACACAAGATAGCCCTTATTGAAAACAAAACCAAAAATATTTTTGGGTGATGCAAGATTGCTCTTATACCTAGGATGCTCCTACATCAGACACCTTAGGTAATTTGAGAAGTGACCCTATCATGACTCAGGTGCATAGAGGAAATCCAAGATGGTTAACCTCCTCCTTTGTTAGCCATGACGAGTATTCAACAAGTCATTCTTTCCATTTGACCAAATACTCTTCGTATGTCATGTTCCCTATGCTTCTACCAACATGACTATCTAGTATGTCTTCAATCTCCTTGATATCTAAATTGGTTGCTGGTATACTCCACTATGCTACTGTGGTCTCATCGTCAATGCCTCCTTCATGATACTCTATCAAATCTAAAACATTAAATATTGGTGAAATATTCAGCTTAGTAGGAAACTTGACCTCATATGCATTTCCTGAATCATACTTCTTTAGTATCTTACATGGCCTAAACTTCTTCATTTTTAGCTTCTTATATGTACCAACTAGAAACCTTTCCTTTCACAAATGAACCATGACTTCATCTCCAACCTGAAATTCCTTATGCCTTCTTTTCTCATCTGTCATAGTCTTATACTACACATTCATCTCGGTAATATGATTCCTCACCTCCTCATGGATATTCTTCAAATGTTCTGCAAAATCCTCAGCCTCAACACTACTTATTTCTCCTTTATCTATCTTTCTCAACTCAGATGCATTTCTGGGACTACTTCCATATACAATCTATGGATGATGTGATGAACTAAACTTCAAACCTATCTTCAACTCTTCACTTTCTGCTAGTGTCATTCTGTGTGTTGCCTTGTTTGGCAAACTGGCTCCTGGAATCAAGTCCGTTTGATGATTGATCTTTCTTATTGGTGGTAATCCATCAAGCACATTATCCTGAAACTCATTCAATAATTCTGCAACTTCTATAGGTGCATTTTCTACTTCCTCTTTCCTAGCCTTTGGAATTAAGGTAAAACACATATGCTCATGCTGCATACCATCTAAGAAATTTCCTCTATCAACAAAATTTATTCTTGCATTACCAAATACCTTTTCTTCTATTTCCTTCAATGGTTTTAACTTATGTCACACTTCATCCTTTGTCAAGGAATAGGTATTCGCATGACCATCATGTACAACACATCTGTCAAACTACCAAGGTCTACCCAACAACATATGACATGCATCCATAGATATTATATCACATAGTACCTCATCTTGGTACCCGCTAATCTTGACCTTTACTAGGCACTATTCACTGACTATGACCTTGTGGTCATCTTGCACCCAGGCAACCCAATATGGATGTGGGTGTTTCTATCTCTTAAGCTTCAACTTTGTTAGCATATGTTCTAACACCAAATTATCTATACTACCACTATTAATAATCACATCACAACACTTACCCTCGCACTTGCATCTAGTGTGAAACAGACACCTCCTTTGTTCAAGTTCATTCTCACCACTCAGCAGGACTCTTCTATTAATTAGCATTTCTCCTCTTTCAGCATCTTCAGAATGCAATGATCTAGGATCTTCATCTACATGTGCAACTCTGGCCTAGCCTTCATTCCTCCTATCTATTCTTCCTTAGGGCTGAGGACATTCAAATGCCCTATGACCTTCTTCCCCACAGTGAAAACATGTTCCATGGAAGCCTCCTCTTCCAAATCCTTGTCCTCTTCCTCTTCCTCTCTGATCTCTATTGTTCTGATCTTGGAAATGATTGAAATTATCTCCTCTTTGATTCTAACTATTACTAGCGTCATCCTAATTTTTCAAATCTTCATTTCAATCTTCATATGACCATCCACCAGATCTTCCATCATGACCTCTTCTGCTTTGTCTGCTCTCAAACTTCTTGTTCATCTTTTCCTCTACTTTTAGGGAAAATTGGTATGCCTATTCAATATTGTTCATTCAAACCAGATTTAGCTCCTCCTGAATGCTCAGTCTCAACCCATTAAGGTAATGGGAAACTTTCTCCTTATTAGCTTCCGCATGGCCTGTTCTTATGAGGATTCGATAGAACTCCTCTGTATACTCCTAAACAGATCTTCCTATTTACTTCAAACTTTGCATTTTCCTCAATAGGTCAAGCTCATAATTAATAGGGATGAACTTTCTCTTCAATTTATCCACCATTTGATCCCATCTTGTGATTTTATCTTACCCTCTTCTATTTTGCTCCAATTGAATCTCTTGCCACCAAATCTTTACATGACCTTTCAGTCTAGCCTTTGTTAATTTGACCCTATTAGGATCCTCAATATCTTCATACTCAAAATATTCTTCACATTCATTGATCCAGTCGATCAACTCCTCTGGGTTAAGATTTCTAGAAAATGTCAAAACCTCAATCTTAGGTCTCTTCTCGATCTTGGAAATGGCCCAAAAAAGTCTTTCTTCCTCTAGGTTCACAACTTTGACTTCTCTTTCTTGATCTTCTTCCTCGGCTTCATCCTCGCTTTCATCTCTGACATTAAGATCTATTCCTTTGTGAATCTCCTCTTGCAATGCTCACACTTGTCTCTACAGTGCCCTAACCTTAGGTGTTACAACACCAGCTCTTCCACCACATTCTATTCGTGGAGGCATTTTCACACTTCTCACTAAAACCCTAACCACAGTCCTAGTGCAAACTACCTCACAGTTGGTGATCTGTTTACACAAAAACCATAACGCACGGTCCTGGTGCAAACTCTCTCACAATCGATGATCTATTTACACACTCAAGAACTCCTACTCTAATACCACTTGATGAAGGGTGCTCCCCTTAATACCACAAACACCTAATAGAAATAGAGAAATAACAACAATTTGCAGGAATATAAAATGGGCTTCTTATTATCTCCACAAATATGGAATTACAAACTTTCAAAATTACAATATGCAAATTCACATGGGCATTCCCTTTCAATATTCTGTAGGACAAAGCCTCAAATCAATACCCAGATATACTACCTAGAACTCTCCCGAACTGCCTAAGACAACACTATGGGCCTTCCTTATATAGGAAATTTCCACCACTCGAGAAGATTCTAGAGATTTAGCCTTTTAGGGCTGACCAAACTTAGAATTACTTTATTTACAATTTATTACATCAAAGTCAGCTCAAAATAACTTTTGAAACCCAAACAGAAATTTTGAAAGAAAATCATTTTCTGCCATTTCAGGTGACCCAACTTCCAAAGACCATAAGTCATCGTCAGTTGACTCGATTGACTATTATAACCCCATTTTGGAAAGGGTGTGAGGAGCTCTATAATGCTTGAAATAAGCAAGCTTCATTTAGCCCAAAATTCAACCTCATTCAGGGCCTCTAAAGCCTTCAAAATTAAGTTCAAAGTTTTTGTACCCTGCTGCCAATACCGAAAATCTTCAATATCTACAAAGCTAGACTTGATCTATCAATGAAACTTTACTGGTAGGCTAATATGACCAAAATGAACCTCCAGAGAAGAAAATAGACCATTCCAAGATCATATGACCAAATTATTAAAAATAGTAACTTTCTATAAATAGCAGCTCCGCACAAGATAGCCCTTATTGAAAAAAAAACCAAAAATATTTTTAGGTGATGCAAGATTGCTCTTACACCTAGGATTCTCCTGCATCACAACCTCACTTCAAAAGAGTGAGAAATTTTGGGTTGGCAGTCCTAGGTGGCTTTTCCCTTCATAGGGTTTCCACGTTAAATCTCTTGTGTTATGTGTTGATTGCGATATTTATTTGTTACCATACTTTGCATATTATAAGTTAGATTTAGTTGATAACTATTATAAATTTTAGACTGACAATCGGTAAAAACATAGATAGTGAAAGTATTTTATGTTTAACGAATAGCAGAAGTAGTAGAATTGTTTTGGATTATACATTTTGAATTGTGGGACACTAGATAACTGATTCAACCCCCTCTCATTTATTCTAACATGTGTCCCATGAAGGGACATGTCTTTGCTTGGCTCATTCTCAATATAAATTCAAGAGATTGTTGTATTTGGAAAATACATACAATCAGATAGTTCTATTACATCTACAATGATCGCAAAAAACTTAACAACCGTCAAATATAAATGACCTATGATTTCATAAATATTTTCATAGGATATTAATTAGAACTTTTATATGACATATTTCAAACCCTTTCTTTAACACAAATTTGGTTTAGTATTATTAGGACCCTTTTTTGTCATCATTATTTGAGCTATTCACTTTCCTTTTCTTTTTCCTCCTATTTCGTACCACCTTATTTGTTGCTAAAGCCATATATGTTTCCACTCGCCATTGTAGGATTTGTCTGCAAGTTGGAGTATCTAAATTTTGTTTAATATAGTACATCTTTGGATGCTTCTGAAAATTTTTGTTTATCTTTAAGAAATACTTTGTCACAATTTACTAACACCCTTTTCATTTTGTGTATGATTTGTTTCTCATATACATTTACATATACAAATACATATACAAATACATATACATATACATATACATATACATATACATATACATATACATATACATATACATATACATATACATATACATATACATACATATACATACATACATACATACATACATACATACATACATATGATACCCACAACTGATCCACTAATTAAAAGTATCTGATTAAGGATGTTGACCCTATTAGGAGTCTATTACATACATATATCATCTATCCCGATTAAAGGACTCTAGGCCATATTAGAAGCCTCAACTCTTTTAGGATTTGGTATTACAAAAATAGACTATTTACAAGATGAGCCCACTGCCCAAACATGTAAAATACAATGATATCTTATTATAAAAGCTAAAGTACATAACCTTTCAGTACTATCAAGTACCTTTCATATTGTAATTTATCTTTATAGCTTCTTTGCTTTCATATATAAAGTCTTCTTGCTTTCCTT
Organism: Chamaecyparis obtusa; assembly: GCA_027943335.1. NCBI lineage: Eukaryota > Viridiplantae > Streptophyta > Pinopsida > Cupressales > Cupressaceae > Chamaecyparis > Chamaecyparis obtusa. The sequence continues at coordinate 35,203 of BSBK01002986.1, read as the reverse complement.
TTACAACTTTCAACTTCGCATCATAGTATCACAATATCTTATTTTTCATATATATCTTTGCATTACATGCTTCTTACATATATGTACATGTTATTAAGAATAATAAATTTACTGTCGACTTTAAAAAACATAAAATCTTTCAAAAAATATAAAACTAATTTCTACTTCACAAGAGTTAACTTCTAGGATGTCATCCCTTGTATGGTTAAGTCATTATTTTGATAAAAAATAAATAAAAAATTTCTTCATTATTATAGTTGTTCTGTCTTCATGCTCTGCTTAGTTGGCTTTGAATATGTCTTTGTAATCTTTCAATAACTCCTGTACATGCCATATAGAATTGTGCTTTCACACGTGTCTATTTCATACATAGAATTATCAATGTGCAAGTATGTATGCACTGAACCTACTTCTGTCAACATCGCTATCCAAAACTGTCTCTCGTTAGACTGGAAAATGATGCTTATACTTAGACAATTTTACTTGTGCTCTAACATAAATGTTGGATATCATAGTTTGATCTTCATACTGATTATATGTTTCCATAATGACAACAACTTGAGATCCAACTCAGCTAAATTACCAACAATCTCCCCCTTTGTCATTGGTGGAAACATATAAGAAAATTGGCTAAGTCTTAAAAAAAACTTCAAAATTGTGGCCATAAGAAAAATTCTTCAATTTACTTATATCTTTGTGTATCTACTAAATATCTATACTCCCCCTAGGAGTATGCCTCATATCCTACTATCTATACAATTTTCTGCTATCACTACCCCTTAGACAACAATGACAAAAAATAGTGCCAAAAAACTTGTCAAAAATGTTTTACTTTTAGTTTCAAAATTGCAGAGTCGGTAGGCTTGCAAAACAATATGAAAAACTTTTATTTATGCTCTCTATCTCCTTATCCCATGATTTATTAATGGCATCTGAAACACAAAGGAGTGCACATAAACCATAAGATGCAATTTCACATCCCTGAAGATTTGCATAGTGAAATTTCTCATAAGATGTCTTAGAAGAAAGACATTATTCCAACTAATTTTCAACAATACTTAGCTTAATTTATGCATTCTCTCTTAATAGAGTGAATCTCCTCAATTTATTATCTTTTTCATCATTTAGAATCCTTATGGCATCATTTCATTTTCTTATGTCTTCTAAATATCTGAGATCTTCACATTCGAACTTGATAAGAGATTTGTTGTTGTTTGAATTTCTGCCTCTTTTTCTTTTATCTTCTCTATTATTTCAGATACATGATACTTAGATTTTGCACATTGAATGTACAAATATTTTTCTCTTTTCAGGATTCTTCTCAGTTCCTTTATGAAAACATCCAAATTATCAATATCATTTTTGATATTCTGACATATGGACTGAAATATCTTGGCTTCATAGGCTCCTTGAAATTTGGGTATGTACAAGATCATGGTATGCCAAAAATTATATTTCTCAAACAATATAAGATTTTTGAAATCTAAAATATTCATCACATTCTATGCTTCACCTAATAGAATAATACTAAACAATTCTTTCAATTTGATGAAGTTTAGTGATGAAGGTTGCTCCCCTTAATACCACAAACACATAACAAAAATAGAGAAACAACAACAATAATATGCAAGAATAGAATTTTGACTTCTTATTATCTCCACAAATGTGGAATTACAAATTTTCAGAATTACAATATGCAAAGCCACATGGGCATTCCCTTACAATATTCTATAGGACAAAGCCTCGAATCTACTACCCAGAACTACCCTAGACAATACTACGGGCTTTCTTTATATAGGCAATTTCCACTGCCCGAGAAGGTTCCAGAAATTTAGCCCTAAGGGCCAACCAAACTTAGAATTATTTTATTTTTCAATTTATTACATCAAAGTCGGCTCAAAATAACTTTTGAAACCAGAACATAAATTTTGAAGGAAAATTATTTTCCGCCATTTCAGGTGACCCAACTTCTGGAGACCATAAGTCATCACCAGTTGACCTGATTGACTATTATAACCCCATTTTGGAAATGCCATGAAGCACTCTATAGGCTTGACCTTTGCAAATCGCCCATCACCCAATTTTTCAACCTCATCCGGGGCCTCTAAAGCCTTCAAAATTGAGTTCAAAGTTTATGTACCCTGCTGCCAATACCAAAAATCTTCAATATATATTCAAAACTAGACTTGATCTAGCCATGAAACTTTGCTGGCAGGCTGAGATGACTGAGATGAACCTCCACATGTAAAATCAGAACATTCCGAGATCGTAAGACCAACTTACTAAAAATAGCAAGTTTCCATAAATAGCAACTCTGCACAAGATAGCCCTTATTGAATACAAAAACAAAAATATTTTTGGGTGATGCAAGATTGCTCTTACAACTAGGATGCTCCTGCATCAGACACCTAGGGTAATTTGACAAGTGACCCTGTCATGACTCAGGTGTGTAGAGGAAAACCAAGATGGTTAACCTCGTCCTTTGTTAGCCATGATGAATCTTCAGCAGGTCATCCTTTCCATTTGACCAAATACTCTTCATATGTCCTATTCCTTATGCTTCTGCCAACACGACTGTCCAATATGTCTTCAATCTCCTTCATATCTGAACTACTTGCTAGAATACTCCACTGTGCTATTGCAACCTCATCTTCAAGACCTCCTTCATGATACTGTCAAATCTAAAATGTTAAAACACTAGTGAAATATTCAGCTCACTAGGCAATTCTACCTTATATGCATTTCCTGAATCATGCTTCTTCAATATCTTACATGGTCCAAACTTCTTCATTTTCAGCTTGTTATATGTACCAACCGGAAATCGCTCCTTCCACAAATGAACCATGACTTCATCTCCAACTTGAAATTCCTTATGCCTCCTTTTCTCATCTACCTTAGCCTTATACTACGCATTCATCTTGGTAATATGCTTCCTCACCTCCTCATGGATGTTCTTCAAGTGTTCTGCAAAATCCTCAGCTTCAGCACTACTTATTTCTCCTTTGTCTATCTTTCAAAATTTAGATGCATTTCTTGGACTACTTCCATATACAATCTGAAATGGTGATTTACTAGTACTCATTTTGACAGAATTATTGTATGCAAATTCTACCTGTGGTAAAATCAAATCCCATCCTGTTGGCTTATCTCCAACCAAACATCTCAGTAGATTTCCCAAACTTCTATTCACCACCTCTGTCTACCCATTAGTCTGTGGATGATGTGATGAACTGAACTTCAAATTTGTCTTCAACTTCTTCCACAATGTCCGCCAGAAATATCCAACAAACTTAGTATCTTGATCTGAAACTATGGCCTTTGGCAAACCATGTAGTCTCACCACTTCTCTGAAAAACAATCTTGCTACATGAACATCATCATTAGTCTTCTTGCAAGGAATGAAATGTGTCATCTTCAAAAATCTGTCAACCACTACAAAAATTGAATCATGTCCCTGCTGAGTTCTCAGTAAACCAAGAACAAAGTCCATACTGATATCCTCCCAAGGCTTCTCTAGTATAGGTAATGGTTGATACAACCCTATATTCTGCTTCACTCTTTTTCGCCATCTGACATACTCTACAACTCTGTACAAACTTCTTCACATCTTGCTGCAATTATGGCCAATAATAATTCTCATCAACTAAAGGAAGGGTTTTATCACGACCAAAATATCCAGCCAATCCTCCACTATGCTTCTCCTTGATGAGATTCTCCCTCATAGAACTTCGTGGAATGCACAACTAACTCTCTCTAAATAGCATATCATCTTGGATGATAAAATCTAGCCATTTCGTCCTGTCTAGAGTAACATGTTTTGTACAAGCTTTCCAAGCTTCACCAAAATTAGGATCCTCTGGATACAAATTCTTTTATTCCTTGAACCCAACCACCTCAATTTGCATCTCTGTCAGCAATAGTTGCCTTCTCCTAAGAGCATCTACAACCCTGTTAGACTTTCCACTTCTGTGTTTCAAAACAAATGTATAACTTTGCAAAAACTCAACCCATTTCAAATGCCTTTGATTCAACTTTCCTTGACTGTTCAAATATTGCAAAGCTTGATGATCAGTATACAATACAAAATCCTTAGGAAGTAGATAGTGCCTCCACTTTTTCAATGCCTAAACTATAGCATAAAATTCCCGATCATAAATAGAATATTTTCTCTTGGCATCATTTAACTTCTCACTGAAATAAGCAACAGGTTTACCTTCTTGGCTCATAATAGCTCCTATTGTAGTACCACTAGCATCACAATCTACTTGAAACACCTTATTAAAATCTGGAAGTGCTAAAACAGGTTGTTCTGTAACTTTTTGTTTCAACAATTGAAAATACTTTTCTGCCCCATTAGTCCACTTAAACTCTTTTCTATCCCCTCTCATTGTTTCAGTCAAGGGTCCACTAATACTGCTAAAATTTTTGATAAACTTTCTGTAAAAGCTAGCCAAACCATGAAAAGATCTTACCTCAGTAGCACTCCTTGGAGTAGGCCATTCAAGGATAGCATGTACCTTCTCTGGGTCCATTTTTAGACCTTCTGCTAAAACTACAAATCCTAAATACACTAACTCTTTCTTCACAAAACTGCACTTCTTCAAATTAATCAACAATTTCTCATCTCTCAACTTCTCAAACACCATACGAATATGCATCATATGTTCCTCCAATGTCTGGCTAAAAATCAAAATATCATCTAGGTAAACAATGACAAACTTACCCAGAAACTCTTTCAGAACCTCGTTCATGAGCCACATGAAAGTGCTCGGTGCATTGGTTAGCCCAAAAGGAATGACTAACCACTCATATAGTCCTTCCTTTGTCTTGAAGGCAATCTTCCATTCATCTCTTTCTCTGATCCAAATCTGGTGATATCCACTCTTCAGATCTATCTTTGAGAAATACACAGCTCCACTCAAAAAATCTATAATATCATCCATTTGTGGCAATGGAAACCTATACTTGATTGTGATCTTGTTTATTGCTCTAAAATCTGTACACATCCTCCACTCTCTATTCTTCTTTGGTGCTAATACCATTGGTACAACACAGGGACTCAGACTCTCTCAAATCAACCCCTTCTATAATAACTCATGTACTTGTCTGTTCAACTCTTCACTTTCTGTTGGTGTCATTCTGTGTGCTGCCTTGTTTGGAAAACTAGCTCCTAGAATCAAATCAATCTAATGACTGATCTTCCTTATCGATGGTAATCCATCAGGTACATTATCAGATACAATATCCTGAAACTCATTCAACAAATTTGCAACCTCTACAGGTACATCCTCTATTTCTTCTTTACCAACTTTTGGAATTAAAGAAAAACACACATGCTCATGACTCATACCATCTAGGAATTTTCTTCCATCAACAAATGTTATTCTTGCATTATCACATACCTTTTCTTTGGTCTTCTTCAATGGCTTTAGCTTATGTCACACTCCATCCTTTGTCAGGGAATAGGTATTGTTACGACCATCGTGTACATCACATCTGTCAAACTACCATGGTCTACCCAACAACATATGACATGCATCCATAGAGATGATATCACATAGTACCTCATCTTGGTACCTGCCGATCGTGAACTTTACCAGACACTATTCACTAACCATGACCTTGTGGTCATCCTGCACCCACGCAATCCGATATGGATGTGGGTGTTTTTGTCTCTTGAGCTTCAACTTTATCACCATCTCTTCTAACACCAAATTGTCAGTGCTTCCACTATCGATAATCACATCACAACATTTACCCTCACACTTGCATCTAGTGTGAAACAGGCTCCTCCTTTGTTCATATTCATTCTCACCACTCAGCAAGACTCTTCTGTTAATTAGTTTTTCTCCTCTTTCAGTATCTTCAGAATTTGATGATCTAGCATCTTCATCTACATTTGCTTTTCTGGCCTAGCCTTCATTTCTCCTGTCTATTCTACCTTGGCATTGAGGACATTCAAATGCCCTATGACCTTCTTCTCCACAGTGAAAACATGTTCCATGAAAGCCTCCTCTTCTAGATCCTTGCCCTCTTCCTTTTCCTCTCTGATCTCTATTACTCTAATCTTGGAAATTATTGGAATTATTTCCTGTCTAATTTTGACTGCTACTGGCCTCATCCTTCTTTTTTAGATCTTCATTTCGGCCACCATTTGACCGTCTGCTAGATCTTCCACCATGACCTCTTCCATTTTGTCTGCTCTCAAACTTCTTGTTCAGCTTTTCCTCTACTTTTAGTGTAAATTGGTATGCCTCCTCAATACTATTCATTCAAACCAGATTCAACTCCTCCTGAATGCTTGGCCTTAACCCATTAAGGTATCGGGCAACTTTCTTCTTATTAGCTTCTGCATGGCCTGTTCTGATGAGGAGTTGATAGAAATCCTCTGTATACTCTTGAACAGATTTTCCTGCTTGCTTCAAACTTTGCATTTTCTTTAGTAGGTCAAGCTCATAATCAACAGGAATGAACTATCACTTCAATTTATCCACCATCTGATCCCATCTTGTGATTTTATCTTTCCCTCTTTTATTTCACTCCAATTGAATTTCTTGCCCCCAGATCTTCGCATGACCTTTCAATCTGGCCTTCACAAACTTGACCCTATCAGGATCCTGAACATCTTCATACTCAAAATATTCCTCACATTCATTGATCCAATCGATCAATTCCTCTGGGTTAAGATTTTTAGAAAATGTAGGAACCTCAATCTTAGGTCTTTTCCCAATCTTGGAAATTGCCCAAAAAAGTCTTTCTTCCTCCTGGTTCACAATTTTAGCTTCTCCTTCTTGATATTCTTCTTCGGCTTCATCCTCACTTTCATCTCTGACATTAAGATTCATTCCTTTGCAAATCTCTTCTTGCAATGTGCGCACTTGTCTCTACAGCTCTCTAACCTTAGGTGTCACAGCACCGGCTCTTCCGCCACGTTCTCTTTGTGGAGACATTTTTGCGATGCGTACTGAAACCCTAACTACGGTCCTGGTGCAAACTACCTCACAGTCGGCGATCTATTTACACAGTCAAGAAAACCTATTCTAATACTACTTGATGAAGGGTGCTCCCCTTAATACTACAAATAGATAATAGAAATAAAGAAACAACAACAATAATATGCAAGAACAGAAAATTGGCTTCTTATTATCTCCACAAATGTGGAATTATAAACTTTCAGAATTACAATATGCAAAGCCACATGGACATTCCCTTACAATATTCTGTAGGACAAAGCCTCGAATCAATACCCAGATCTACTACCCAGAACTGCCCTAGACAACACTACGGGCTTTCTTTATATAGGCAATTTCCACTGCCCGAGAAGGTTCCAGAAATTTAGCCCTAAGGGCTGACCAAACTTAGAATTATTTTATTTTTCAATTTATTATATCAAAGTCGGCTCAAAATAACTTTTGAAACCTGAACAAAAATTTTGAAGGAAAATTATTTTCTGCCATTTCAGATGACTTGACTTGCAAAGACCATAAGTCATCACCAGTTGACCCGATTGACTATTATAACCCCATTTTGGAAATGCCACAAAGCGCTCTACAGGCTTGACCCACACAAAGTGCCCATCACCCAATTTTTTGACCTCATCTGGGGCCTCTAAAGCCTTCAAAACTGAGTTCAAAGTTTATGTACCCTACTGCCAATACCAAAAATCTTCAATATCTTCAATAATAGACCTTATCTAGCCATGAAACTTTGCTGGCAGGCTGATATGACTGAGATGAACCTCCACATGTAAAATCAGAACATTCTGAGATCGTAAGACCAACTTACTAAAAATAGCAAGTTTCCATAAATAGCAACTCTGCACAAGATAGCCCTTATTGAATACAAAAACAAAAATATTTTTGGGTCATGCAAGATTGCTCTTACACCCAGGATGCTCCTACATCATTTGGTCTAGGTTAAGGTGGTTAGACATGAGAGTTTTTATATTCAAGAAAATTTGTAGCAGAAAAATCATTATTAATTATTTAAATGAAAGAAAAATAAAAAAATATATACATCACATCTAGACATGAGTCTACTACTTTTATCTATAATCTTATAAAAAAATATTGTCATTTGTTTTTGTTTAATTTGGTCAGACATAAATCTACTTATTATCTTTCTAGTCCTAATTGATAGACTTATTGAAAAATAGCTATAAATTTCAAACTATATAAAATTTTTGAAATCCAAAATAGGTATCAAATTCTATGCTTTTCCTACTACAAGAAAAATAAAAATTGTTTTCAATTTGATAAAGTTTAGACTAAGTTAACATGGTTAGACACGAGAATTTTTGTATTCTAGAAAAGATGTAGAAGAAAAATCATAATTAATTATTTACATAGAAAAAAATTATAAAAAATTTGTCACATCTAGACATGAGTCTACTACTTATATCTAAAATCTTGTAAAAAAAATTATCATTTGATTGTTTTTAAGTTGGTCAGACATACACCTACTTCTTATATTTTTCCTAAAATTTTCATAATACCACATTGAAATTTGAAATTTTCAACATATAGAAAAATTGCTTTTGAAAAAAGGCCTAATATCTCAGAAACTAAATTCAATTTTCTTTAAATTCTCATCTTACATATTTTTGATATAATATTTATAACTTGTTAAGATTTTTAAGTCAACTTTCCTAAACTTTATTTTCTAAATTTTCATTGCCACTTAAGGGCCTAGTTTGGCATACCGTGATCCTGCACATACCCATTTAACTATAGCCATGTCTGATAAGTTTGTGAATTCATTGTCAAATGCTTTCAAAACTTCTTTTACTTTGACCTATGAATCTGCTTCAATTATCTGACTGGTTATAATGTTCTGCAGTTTCTCAATTACTTCAAGCAATGATCCTTCAAGGATTTTTACCTTCTTATTCTTGGCAATGATTTTGTTCAATGATGGGATAACCTCTATTTTATTATCATCATCAACTTCCTATCCAAGATTAGAAAAGATGGATTCAATTTGTGGCTTCTCTGTTGTTTCCTTGGGTGTGGGACTGATTGCTAGGGGAGAGGGACCAATAGTTGTGCCAGTTCCAATAGTTGTGTGGTCATTAGTGAATATATTATCCAGTCTTACACCACATTTTTACTATATATTGTGATTAAATAATCTAAATGTAAATCAAAAAAATTCCAAATGTTGATAAAAAATGGACCAATACTTGAACACATGAGAACCTATAAATGTTATATTAAAATAACATAAACAAGTGAAATAGATAACTTTTTGTCTCAAATAATATATCATACCTATCTATCATATGTGTGTCAATTAAAAAATAATATGCCCACTTAATAAAATAAGATGCCCACTTAAACAAGTATTTTTATCTTAGTGCACAAATACTATTCTGATCTGTACAGCTATTGGGGTAGCAATATATATACATTAGAATATTTCATATTAATAATTGGTTTTATCACAAATATAAAAGGTGAACACAACCAAAATGCCTTTTATTTTCCCATGAAATGTGTGAGATTGTCAAAAAGTTTTAGTGTTCAACTATTGGTCCCTTTGTGTTCAGTATAGGTTGTATTTTATATAGTAATGTGTTATTTTTATAACAACAAATAATGTTTTTTGTGTTGAAGCATTGGTCCTTTTGTGTTGGATTTAAAAGTTAGATATAACAAATATTTATGATTACTAATAGGTGTATGGTCCATTTAAGTTGCATATATGTCATATTTTGTATAGAAATACAATCACCCACTAATCACAAATGATATTTTTAAATTCAAGTACTAGAGATTTTTAGATTAAGTTTTGGTCGAATCTTTGAAAAGCCAATTTTTGTACACGTTTAACTAGGCATGCTATTTTAACAATTTGTGTGATGAGCCGCACCTTCAAACCTTAATTGTAGGTATCTAAGTGTCCATTTTACATTTCTAAAAAAAAATGAAGGTCTTACGATATTCCATGCAACGACTACATGTTGACCAAGTTAGCCCTCACGACTATTGGTCCCTCTCCCCTACTTGTTATTGTGATTCTTCCTATCTTGTTGCCTCTATATTAACTTGTGTTTCTTCTTGTGTCTCTTCTTCTTGCCTCTGTATTAACTTGTGTTTCTTCTTCTTCTTCTTCTTCTTCTTCTTCTTCTTCTTCTTCTTCTTCACAATCAACTATCAAATCCTGCTGCTCAGGAGCCAAATTGTCAACAGTGTTCACGAGATTGCTGAATGGGTTACCTTCACTATCCAAAGTGATATTCATTCCTTCCACATTCATGGTCTCATCTTCAATGTTGATTGATGGTGGTAGTGATGTTGAAGGACTTTTGTGATGCTCAGCTTCCAATACTTGATCAGATGCACTTGTGTGCTCACTAGGGTTGTAGGTTATTAATTTTAAAATTGCTTGTTCAATCTCTTTGTTTATTTCCTCATTTTTTCCTCCCATTATCAAGATAGTTCTCCTTTTGATTATAAGTTGAGTGTTAATATTTTTCATAATCTCTTTGAAGTGATCTTCATCTTTAGTGCCATAGAGCTTCCTCACATAGTTTTCTCTTATGTTTTTATCTTCTTCAACCAGTCTTTCCTCTCTATTCACTAACTTTTCAAAGAGTTCATCAAGAATCTTTATTTGAATACTATCAATTTTTTTATATGCCAGTCTCATATGCCTGATAACTACATTTTCTAAGTTGAACTTCTTGAAATAATTGTACAACTCAAAGTATTTATTCATTTTAGTGAAATCTCTTTCATTAATTGTTAAGGCATTTAGTTTCTCTATCTTTGGTTTCCATTTCTTTGTATTCCTTCATGTTTCTTCATCATCTTTTACTTCAGCTACCTTTCTATGTGCTGGTGTGAATATGGTCTTCTATCTTTTTCCTGGCCCATTTTCCATTTCCTTTACTATTTTTTTTGGAGTGGTGGAGGTTCTAGTAGACTTTCTTACTTCCTGCACCTCTTCAACTTTAATGACTTCTTCTAAATTCTAAACATCTTTAGTTTGAGCTGCAACTAATGTTCGAGGTGGAACAGACAAAACTTATTTGTATCCAATGTCTCTTATTTTTGTTGTTGTCTTCTTCGCAACTAGAAATTCATGTTCTGTCATGTCTATGTCCTTAAGAATTTTCTTAATAGTTTTTTCAACTCTCTTCTTTGCTAATTTCTCTTTTTGCAGTGACTTCACGAAGTTAAAGTTATGCTCATAGGTTCCAAATCTAGAATTGTTCACATCCAACTTGCTCTTAAGCAATCTAGTCACATACTCTTCTATTTCAACTTCAGAGACTTCATATCCAAGTGGATCTATAAATTCCACTCTTCGTTCAACAGCTTCAACAAAAGTGAAATAAGTATCAACCATAAAATATGTATCATTTTTGTGTTTCTCTACTCTAGCCTATGGAATCCTTGACCTTTTTCTCATTTTATTCTGAAATGTTTTAATTACTAAGGTTGCACTCTCATTAACCTTGTCTATAGGTTCTCTGAGATAAACCTTGTGATTTTTTCCATAGAAGTCTTGTTATAATTCTAATCTTCCCCAAAAGTGTATGGAAATCTTCTCAATAAATGAAAAAACATGTATGTAATCAAAGATGAGAATCTAAACTATGAGTTCTTGGTTTTATTTATCTTCCCAAGGTTCTCAAACAACTGAATTCTTAAAATTTCACACATATCAACTTGAACTTTTTGAACCCACATCAAATTTTCTGCATGAACCATTCCAGCTGCCATGTCATCTTCTCTAGAATTTGCACAAAATTTAGATGTTAAAATATTGCATACATATCTAGCATCATCTTGTGTGATCTTTTTTCTTACAATCCCTCTACCATTATATGATGATTTGGTGTTATCCAAAACAATCTTCTTTACATTTTACTCATTAAAGGGTATGACTCCAATTTTAGACAAACTGGTTACCTCATGAATTAGGTTTGTAGTGATATCTATCACTCTGTCTTCTAGAAAAAATTTCCCATTGTGAATTCTACTTAATATGATCTATAACGTCCCGCCAGGGGACCCAAGAGAATTACACTAAAGTTATGCTAAGTTCTGCAACAATTTTTTTTTTTTGTTTACTAATGTTAAAAAGCACATTGAAAATAGTATCACAATGATTTACATACATGAGTTTGAATAAACACATCTTCTCATTTTCATTCTCAAGGGTCCTTGACGCAGTATTACATTGACTAACAAACACTACGCTAACATGATCTGATGCTAAAGAACAGTTAAATACACACTAAAAGAAAGTTCATTTCTCTAAATTAAACTACATTACATTATATGATCACCTACATCCACTACACATGTCGTAGGGTATGTGGTGATATTTAATACAATTACATTTATAAAATGTATCCTGGATCCACGCAGGGATCAATTATAATCAAATAAATCTCCTACAAGTACAAGATAATAACATCTAACATCTGATACATGAATCTGCAATAATGGTCATAATCTGGTCCAAGTAACAATCAGGTGATGGAGGATATCCATAATAGTCTCAACGGAGAAGTACACTACCTCCCGACCATGTGGAACCCAAAGGTCCACCCCACCGTGCTAGGGAGATAACACAAGGCCCACACACACATACTAAGGACCAATCCCAATCATCACCTAAAAAGATATCTCTAGAACTAGAGAGTATAGGGGTTACCAGAGGCACTGACCTATGTAGGATATCTACGGTGTGAGTAGGAGGGTGTCATCACGTAGATCCACCCTTGAGTTTAGTCCTAAAGGTTCCCCACTGAACCAACGGCACTCAAGTGATCATAGGTGGCATCGATATCTCTCATGAAGACAAGTATATCGATGATCCACCCTTGAGTTTAGTCCTGAAGGTTCCTCACTGAACTGATGACACTCAAGGCATGGGTGAAGTATCACAAATTATCTTTTTAATGTTCTCCTAACTAGATCAATTTCTATAATGTTATCACTGGAATTAAGAAACTTGTCAATGGATGATCCGTCAGCCACTTGTGGGCCTTAGTGATCCATTCCAAGCCACCCCCCCTACATCACATCTAGATAACCTACCCTAGTTTCCCAATCAATACCCATCCTGCTTAGTGGCCACATAAATCATATTAAGTTCCAAGTAAACCGATAAACAAGTAAAACATATTCCCATTTCAAAACATAAATCCACTTGGCCACTAATTTAAATTTAATCCACTAGGAGGAAAATAGTAACAAGGATCAATTTGACATCCCAATCAAAATCTCACATTGAAACATCTCAAAATCAAACATAAATAGATTAGAGATATGCAAATCATCATTAACATCAACAATCATAAAGATCAACTTACATCCACGACACATACTTGACGTGTGGATTTCACCCCCTAGTTGGTCATCTAATCCCATATGCAAAACCACTACAACAATAGTAAATTTAACTTGCACAAATAATATACACAAAGAGAACATCTTACACAAGTAATTAACATGGCGTAAGATAAGAAAGGACATAAGGATCATGTTAACATGCAATTTGCACACACTAATTAATCACACCAATCAGAATATCCACGTCTACAATAAAATGACCATATTGTTAACACTAACAATGCCTATTATAACTTGAGTTAATGAAAACGTTTAATTAATCCTGAGGTTTACTATTATGTGAAGAATATTTCAAGGGCATTAATTGAATAATGTCTTCGTTAATCTATAAAAGATGACAATGTGAACATATTGGTTATTGAAAGTAATACCTAAAGTTAAAGGACCCCAAGCTAATTACAAGATATCTAATAATTAATCTAAATATTGATTACACAATAGATTAGAAGTATTATTTATAGTTGCATACCCTTAGTTCATAACTAAATGATAAACCCAATAATTTCACTAATATTAATACTATAATATTGATGCCAATTCATTCATATAACCATTCCAATTTACCTTGCTCTAAGAAAATAACAAAAAAGATAATTAATTAAGATATCTCATGTTACTCATTACTTACCTTAACATCCTAATCTAATTTTAGAATAAAACCCCTACTCTTAGCACTCATCATCAACCTACTCAACCTATAACCCTCTTAAATATAAATAAAGTAAGACATAAAAACAAATATTAAAAGTTCCCTATAAACCCATCAAATCTTCCTCTCACCTTATCCAATGCAAGGACAAGGGAGGTGGTATGCTACTTGAAGGGATGTTGAAAGGAAACAAAAATATTGAAAAAAGTTTTAATGCCATACAAAAGCTACGTCCAATCTTGGGCATGCGGAAATGGGTGTTGAAAAAGAAAAGTTAAATGTGGGTCCCCCTCACATCTAAGGTAAAAAAAATCTTAGCCTCTCTTCTTCCTGTGCCTCCCAATGAAACGGACAAGTGATTAATGCAAATACAGGCCCATTAAATTTTGTTTTAAAAGCTAAGTATGGGCTGGAAAAAGGCATACGTAGGTTAAAGCAAGAAGGTAAATTTTCATTTAGTAAAAGAAGAAGATATGGGTAGTCAACAATAGACATCACACCTTGACCAAATAAAAGGGTTTCATATTAATACATGACATGACTTCTACCATACACGCCTAGGCAAGGGATAATATTAAATGAAGTAAGGGGGTTGATTGAATAAAGTTCATATTTTATTAGTTTATGTCACAAAAAGGTGGCAGGTTTAATATTATACTAATGACTGCGGTTTGGGAATTTGTATGGGAATTTTTTTCCATACAAATTCCAAAGTGTTAGAAGCCATATTTTCAACACTTAGTTTTATTTTTGTGTGCTTGTCTCATTTTAGGACTTAGTTTATTTTTTTGATATCCCATGCAAGAATGGTTTGTTTCCACATTTGTTTACCAAGATAAAATACTAATTCTTTCAATTCAGATTAATTATATGATCAATTAAATGAATATATGGCAAGTATTTGAATCAAAACACAACTATGCTCGCTTGAGTCATGAAATAACAAATTCTTTCCCTTCCAAACTTGGATTTCACCAATGGTTGAGTTTGAGAGGTTTGAAATTTTGTGATGTTAAAACTGCCCATTACAAACTAAAATTCTCATGGTTTAATTTCTTCACTCTACATTTTTGAGGAGGTAAATACGTGCTCTCAATTATTGAAAACTTAAAACTAAATTGAAACATAATAAAAGAATTCAAAACCTACCTGGCTCTCAAACAGGTTGATGAAGTTCAGCCCCTCTACTGCTATCCGAATCTACTCCCACAAGCTCAATCCCTTCTCTTCTTGCTTTCTTCTTCTTCTCCAAGCCTTCTCTTCTCTCTCTATTTTCTTCTCTCAATTTTGCATATGGAAAAGAATAATAATGACCCCTTTTATTTTTTCAATTCCTCCCCATACCTCTATTAATTGCACTTTCTCCTACAACCTATTATTTTATTCTTTTTCTAAAGTGACATGTAATTCCATCTTATTACCTTTTTATTTCTTTTTTTATATCCATCATTTAAATTAGAATATGTCACTCTCATATTTTCAAATTATACAATAAGTTGTATCTATATACACGTAAATAATATATATATATATATATATATATATATATATATATATATATATATATATATATATATATATATATATATATATATATATATATATATATATATATATATATATATATATATATATATATATATATATATATATATATATATATATAAAATTAACTTACATACAATTAATAATATTATTATTACAAGTGACATAAGGTATACATATATATATCTAATCATATTTTATCATACTGATAATAATATACTTACTAATACGTAACATAACATAAACTGCTAACATGATTAACATATCAATCACCAACAACCAGATACGACACATGCAAGGAATAATCCTAGGGTCAATATCATGCTTAATAGAGTAAAGGTATTGAATTCATTCTACCAGAAAGAATTCAAATCGAGTAAGTCAAGTGAGATTCCATCGAATCCTCTAGGACGATTAGGTTGGGCTAGGGAATTGGCCTAAGTGCTAACTCCCCTTCTCTGCCATTGAGACATAAAGAAGGCACCCTCATCCTTTCAAGCCAGGGAAGTCGATGCCCGGTACCTGCAACCTACATAAAAAAAACCACTGCATGTACATGTGCATATATAAATATAATAACAGAGAATGGTAGGGATGGCTAGGACGTGTGGACCCGCCTCAATGCAGGTAACTATGCCTCCTCCTCTACCATACAGGCACATCGAATAGAAAAGAAAACATACATGATAACAAACACAATACCATACACATGTGGGTATGGGGTAAGTACCAAATATGAATAATTATCTAAATTACATCAATTAATACATGCATATGAAACATCATATAAAATCCATCATTACTAAATTTAAACATCACATAATGTTTTTGGTTCAGATCTAAGCATGATAATCAACATCATAGTATAACTATTTAATTACACACCATAATATAAATATTAAATATGTTTGGTCTAATCCGCTAAGGTAAAACAGTATCAGCTAAAACATAGTCTCAACAGTAATAAGCTGCGAGGGTTATTACATCGTCCCCCCTAGGACTAGGCTTACTCCTGGAAGCCTACAAACAGATAAGGATAGGCATCCCACAATCGAGATGCATCATCCCAAGTAGCTATGGTCTCATCATTTGGGTCCCATTGGACCCTGGCCTATGGAATAATACAGCCTCTGAGTGTGATATCCTGAAGCTCAAGAATGCGTACGGGCTCCAAAGCTAGCTGCTCATCCTTGACCTGTAGTGCATTCCAATAAAGGACATGAGTCACATCTGGAATATATTTCCTAAGAACAAAAACATGGAATACATCATGTATGTGAGATAGGCTAGGTGGCAATGCAAGACGGTAAGCAACTGGACCTATCCTCTCCAAAATCTCAAATGGACCAACAAATTGAGGTGCCAATTTAGAACCCTTTCCATAACAGATTGGACTCTTCCTTGGATGCACTCTCAAGAACACCTTATCTCCAATTGAAAATTGAATATCTATCCTATGGGCATCTGCATATTTCTTCTGTCTATCCTGTGCCGTAATCAAATGCTCCCTAATGCGCTCTACCTGTTGCTCCATATCACGAAGCATCTCTGGTCCCAAAAGAATCCTATCATCTAACCTGTCCCAACTGAGAGGTGTACAAAAAGGACATCCATACAATGCCTGAAATGGTGACATGCCAATGGAACTATGGTATCCATTATTATATGCAAACTCCACCAGGTATAGATAATCCTCCCAATGTGTCTGCCTATCCATGACATACATCCTCAACATATCCTCTAGGACGTGATTCACATGCTTTGTCTGCCCATCTGTCTGAGGGTTATAGGCTGTGCTAAAGTTCAACTGAGCACCCAAATCATTCTGCAAAGAAGCCCAAAATGTAGAAGTAAATACTGGATCCCTATGAGAAATAATCTTTCGAGGAATACCGTGCAATCTCACTATGTCCTGCATAAAGACTCTAGCTACTGATGAAGCTATGTAAGAGGATCTCATGGGAGAAAAATAAGCTACCTTAGTCAACTGATCAACAGTGACCATGATAGCATCATGTCTATGGGGTGTCAAAGAAAAACCCATGATAAAATCCATCGATATAACATCCCATTTCGATGAGGGAATACTGTGTGACTGTAAAAGTCCTACTGGATGCTGATGTTCTACCTTAACCCTCTAACACTCTAAGCACCTAGCAACAAAATCAAAAATATCCCTCTTCATTCCTGACCAATGATATAGTTGTTGAAGATCTACATGCAACTTCTTGACACCAGGATCTGCCAAGTAAGGTGCACAATGAGCCTCAGATAAGATCAATGAATGAAGATCATCCAATGGTAGTACATAGATCTGACTCGCATGACGCAACAAACCATTAGACTCCAACACATGCCCCTCAAATTTGCCTACTAGAGGTCTCCTAAACTCAGTCTCTGCCCTCACCTCCTGATAAAAAGTATCTCGAGGAAGTGCTTGCAAGATCCTACTCCTCAAATCAACACCAAGTGTAGCCACAACTACAACTTGCCTCTTCCTACTCAGAGCATCAGCTACCACATTCTCTTTCCCCTAGATATAGTTAACCTCAAAATCATACTCACAAAGGAACTCCATCCATCTCCTCTATCTAGCATTTAGATTAGGCTAAGTGAAAATGTACTATAGACTGTGATGATCAGTATGAAGCTCAAATTTGTGTCCCAATAAAAAGTGTCTCCATCAGACCAAAGCATGGACTACCGCTGCTAGCTCAAGATCATGTGTGGGATAGCTCAACTCATGATCCTTGAGTTTGTGAGACTCATAAGCAATCACCTGTCCTCCCTGCATGAGGACTGCTCCAATACCCTCCAATGAAACATCTGTACAAACCACAAAATCACCTGTGGGATCAGGTACTAAAAGAATAGGTGCACTAGTCAACTTATGCTTGAGGGTTTTGAATGCCTCTTCACACTTCTCAGACCAAATGAACTTCTTACCCTTTCTCTGCAATGAGGTGATGGGATAAGCAATTCTAGAGAAGTTCTCTACGAACTTACGATAATATCCTACCAAACCCATGAAACTGTGAACCTATGACACATTTTTAGGTGCCAGCCAATCAACTATAGCCTGAATCTTTGTGGGATCCACTGAAATACCATCACTCGAGATCACATGGCCCAAGTATTGAATCTCTATCTTGAAGAATTCACACTTGGCTAGATTAGCATACAACTGATTCTCTCTAAGGCATTGCAATACCAATCAAAGATGCTCTTCGTGTTCCTCCATGGATTTAGAATAAACCAAAATATCATCCAAGAAAACAACAATGAAGTGATCAAGATACTTACGAAATACCCCATTCATCAAACTCATGAATATAGATGGAGCATTCATCAAGCCAAATGGTACCACTGTGAACTCATAGTGACCATAACATGTCTAGAAAGCTATCTTTTGGATGTCCTCCTCTCTAATGCGTAACTAATGATAACCTGACTTGAGATCTATTTTAGAGAACACCCTTGCACCTTTCACCTGATCAAAGAGATCATCAATCTGTGGCAAAGGATACCTATTCTTGACTGTTACTTTGTTCAACTGTCTGTAGTCAATGCACAGTCATAATGAACCCTCCTTCTTTTTGAGAAAGAGAACTCGTGCTCCCCAAGGTGAAACACTAGGCCTGATACATCCCTTAGCCAACAATTCTTCCAATTGCAGCTTCAACTCACTCAACTCCTATGTAGTCATCTTGTATGGAGCTTTAGATATAGGCTATACTCCTGGAATAAGATCAATATGAAAATCAATATCTTGCTTTGGTGGCATACCTGGAATCTCATCTAGAAAGACATCAATGAATTCTTGTAGCATAGGGTGATCAAGGGACTTCTTCTCACCATCCTCATCCTCAAACTCACTCAAAGACACTGCAAACACTTGGCATCCCTTTCTCATGCTTCACTTCATCTGCATGGTGGAAATCATACGAAGAGAAATAGGATGCTGAAGGCCTCTAATCTCAATGTTTTTACCTTGATCATCCCTACATTTAATGATCTTCTATCTACAATCAATAGTAGCTCCATGGGATTCCAACCAATCCATGCCTAAAACAACATCATACGACCCCAATGGAATTATGTGAAGATCAACTGAAGTGCTAATGCTACCCAAATCTACCCAACAATGGTGGAATAAGGTGTTTGTGTTCACCTTTTCCCCTGAAGCTAGCTCCACTTGCCAACCTATGACTTGCTTTACTGCCACTAGTCCACATCTCTCTACTACAAATGGAGATATAAAAGAATCCGTAGATCCAGAATCAAATAATATAGAAACATCAATACCTCAGATAGCACCTGATGACTCAATAACTATGCCCTAGTGTTCTACCTGATGGTGGTCTACTACTGCAAACACTCTTTGAGATCTACCAAAATCCCCAATCATAGGCTTAGATGGTGCGGGTCTATGCCCTGAATACTGTGAACCACGCTGCGGGCAATTGACTGCAATGTGCCCAAACTGCCCATAAGAGAAACAACCTCTACCTCTACCATAACCCCTTCCTACTAAGGGTGCACTGGACTGATGGAAATTGCCTCTACTACTACCCGGATGTGAGCTCTACACTGACTGTGTGGGCTGAGAAGGCTAGTTGTGCTTGAAGCGCTGGCTATTACAAAACTTTCTAGAATTGGAAGTTGTACCACTTTGATCAGGGGGTTTTGAACTCTACTGACTTTGATTTTGATTGCCTTTAGAGAAGTGTGATGGCTTCTTGAAACTAGTGTTACCTTGTGACTGTTTACCCCTAAAATCTAATGTGCCACCACCACTTGTCTGCCCACCATGTTTGCCTTGAAATTTCTTCTTTGTGAGTATAGCTTTTGTTACTACTTCTCTAAGGGTCTTAGGCTCCAAAAATTTTACTTCCCCTCCAATATGGGCATCAAGCCCTCTAATAAAATTTTGAATCATGAGGGGTGATTCACTACTATAACTAGCATATTGTTTCAGCTAAAAGAACTTGCGCTCATACTCCTGTACGGTCATATTCCTCTGTCTTAGGTAATGATACACATCTACACGGTCCTGGGAACACTGATCTGATAAAAACCAATCTCTAAAGCTCTCAAGGAACAACTCCCAAGTAACTGTATCAATGGTGATTCCCAAAATTTTTAAGTTTTGTTTATGTTTTGAGTTTTCAACCAAACACCAGGTCTCATGATGTTCGAGTTTATTTCGGTTTAAGTTTTCGTGAGAGTTAAATATTTTCACAAACAAGTTGTTTTGATTTCTAAGTTTGGTTTTAACATGTTTACCTAGTAAGACCTAATGGGTGCACATATTATCCCCAGAGTTCCCAATGTAGAACTCACGCTCTGATACCAGATGTAACATCCCACCAGGGGACCCAAGAGAATTACACTAAAATTATGCTAAGTTATGCAACAATTATTATTTTTTGTTTACTAATGTTAACAAGCACATTGAACATAGTATCACAATTATTTACATACATGAGTTTGAATAAACACATCTTCTCATTTTTTCGTTCTCAAGGGTCCCTGACGCAATATTACGTTGACTAACAAACACTATGCTAACATGATCCGATGCTAAAGAATAGTTAAATACATACTATAATAAAGTTCATTTCTCTAAATCAAACTACATTACATCATATGATCACCTACATCCACTAGACATGTCGTAGGGTATGTGGTGATATTTAATACAATTACATTTATCAAATGTATCATGGATCCACGTAGGGATCAATTCTAATCAAATAAATCTCCTACAAGTACAAGATAATAACATCTGACATCTGATACATGAATCTACAACAATGGTGGTAATCTAGTCCAAGTAACAATCAGGTGATGGAGGATATCTGCAATAGTCTCAATGGAGAAGTACACTACCTCTTGACCATGTGGAACCCAAAGGTCCACCCCACCATGCTAGGGAGATAACATGAGGCCCACACACACATACTAAGGACCAATCCCAATCATCACCTAGAAAGATATCTCTAGAACTAGAGAGTATACGGGTTACCAGAGGCACTGACCTATGTAGGATATCTACGGTGTGAGTAGGAGGGTGTCATCACGCAGATCCACCCTTGAGTTTAGTCCTGAAGGTTCCCCACTGAACCGACGGCACTCAAGTGATCATACGTGGCATCGATATCTCTCATGAAGACAAGTATATCGATGATCCACCCTTGAGTTTAGTCCTGAAGGTTCCTCACTGAACCGATGGCACTCAAGGCATGGGTAAAGTATAAAAAATTATCTTTTTAATGTTCTCCTAACTAGATCAATTTTTATAATGTTATCACTAGAATTAAGAAACTTGTTAATGGATGATCCGTCAGCCACTTGTGGGCCTCGGCGATCCATTACAAGCCACCCCCCCTACATCACATCTAGATAACCTACCCTAGTTTCCCAATCAATACCCATCCTGGTTAGTGGCCACATAAATCATATTAAGTTCTAAGTAAACCAATAAACAAGTAAAACATATTCCCATTTGAAAACATAAATCCACTTGGCCACTAATTTAAATTTAATCCACTAGGAGGAAAATAGTAACAAGGATCAATTTGACATCCCAATCAAAATCTCAAATCGAAACATCTCAAAATCAAACAACAATAGATCAGAGATATGCAAATCATCATTAACATCAACAATCATAAAGATCAACTTACATCCACGACACATACCCGACCTCTGGATTTCACCCCCTAGTTGGTCATCTAATCCCGTATGCAAAACCACTATGACAACAGTAAATTTAACTTGCACAAACAATATATGTGAAGAGAACATCTTACACAAGTATATAACATGGCGTAAGATAAGAAAGGACATAAGGATCATGTTAACATGCAATTTGCACGCACTAATTAATCACACCAATCAGAATATCCACGTCTACAATAAAATGACCATATTTTTAACGCTAACAATGCCTATTATAACTTGAGTTAATGAGAACGTTTAATTAATCCCAAGGTTTACTATTATGTGAATAATATTTCAAGGGCATTAATTGAATAATGTCTTCGTTAATCTATAAAAGATGACGATGCAAACATATTGGTTATGAAAGTAATACGTAAATTTAAAGGACCCCAAGCTACTTACAAGATATCTAATAATTAATCTAAATATTGATTACACAATAGATTAGAAGTATTATTTATAGCTACATACCCTTAGTTCATAACTAAATGATAAACCCAATAATTTCACTAATATTAATACTATAATATTGATGCCAATTCATTCATATAACCATTCCAATTTACCTTGCTCTAAGAAAATAACAAAATAGATAATTAATTAACACAACTCATCTTACTCATTACTTCACTTAACATCCTAATCTAATTTTAGAATAAAACCCCTACTCTTAGCACTCATCATCAACCTACTCGACCTATAACCCTCTTAAATATAAATAAAGTAAGACATAAAAACAAATATTAAAAGTTCCCTATAAATCCATCAAATCTCCCTCTCACCATATCCAATGCAAGGACAAGGGAGGTGGTACACTGCTTGAAGGGATGTTTAAAGGAAACAAAAATATTGAAACAAGTTTTAATGCCATACAAAAGCTGTGTCCAATCTTGGGCATGGGGAAATGGGTGTTGAAAAAGAAAAGTTAAATGTGGGTGCCCCCCACATCTAAGGTAAAAAAAATCTTAGCCTCTCTTCTTCCTGCGCCTCCCAATGAAAGGGACAAGCCATTAATGCAAATGCAGGCCCATTAAATTTTGTTTTAAAAGCTAAGTATGGGCTGGTAAAAGGCATACGTAGGTTAAAGAAAGAAGGTAAATTTTCATTTAGTAAAAGAAGAAGATATGGGTAGTCAACAATAGACATCACACCTTGACCAAATAAAAGGGTTTCATATTAATACATGACATGACTTCTACCATACACGCCTAGGCAAGGGATAATATTAAATGAAGTAAGGGGGGTTGCTTGAATAAAGTTCATATTTTATTAGTTTATGTCACAAAAAGGTGGCAGGTTTAATATTATAATAATGATTGTGGTTCGGGAATTTGTATGGGAATTTTTTTCCATACAAATTCCAGAGAGTTAGAAGCCATATTTTGAACACTTAGTTTTATTTTTGTGTGCTTGTCTCATTTTAGGACTTAGTTTATTTTTTTGATATCCCATGCAAGAATGGTTTGTTTCCACATTTGTTTACCAAGATAAAATACTAATTCTTTCAATTCAGATTAATTATATGATCAATTAAATGAATAATATGGCAAGTATTTGAATCAAAACACAACTATGCTCTCTTGAGTCATGAAATAGCAAATTCTTTCCCTTCCAAACTTGGATTTCACCAATGGTTGAGTTTGAGAGGTTTGAAAGTTTGTGATATTAAAACTCCCCATTACAAACTAAAATTCTCATGGTTTAATTTCTTCACTCTACATTTTTGAGGAGGTAAATACGTGCTCTCAATTGTTGAAAACTTAAAACTAAATTAAAACATAATAAAAGAATTCAAAACCTACCTGGTTCTCAAACAGGTTGATGAAGTCCAGCCCCTCTACTGTTATCCGAATCTTCTCCCACAAGCTCAATCCCTTCTCTTTTTGCTCTCTTCTTCTTCTCGAAGCCTTCTCTTCTCTCTCTATTTTCTTCTCTCCATTTTGCATATGGAAAAAAATAATAATGACCCCTTTTCTTTTTTCAATTCCTCCCCATACCTCTATTAATTGCACTTTCTCCTACAACCTATTATTTTATTCTTTTTCTAAAGTGACATGTAATTCCATCTTATTACCTTTTTATTTCTTTTTTTCTATCCATCATTTAAATTAGAATATGTCACTCTCATATTTTCAAATTATACAATAAGTTGTATCTATATACACATAAATAATATATATATATATATATATATATATATATATATATATATATATATATATATATATATATATATATATATATATATATATATGTATATATATATATATATATATATATATATATATATATATATGTATATATATATATATATATATATATATATATATATATATATATATATATATATATATATATATATATATATATATATATATATAAAATTAACGTACATACAATTAATAATATTATTATTACAAGTGACATAAGGTATACATATATATATCTAATCGTATTTTATCATACTAATAAAAATATACTTACTAATACGTAACATAACATAAACTACTAACATGATTAACATATCAATCACCAACAACCAGATACGACACATGCAAGGAATAATCCTAGGGTCAATATCATGCTCAATAGAGGAAAGGTATTGAATTCATTCTACCAGAATGAATTCGAATTGGGTAAGTCAAGTGAGATTCCATCCAATCCTCTAGGATGATTAGGTTGGGCTAGGTAATTGGCCTAAGTGCTAACTCCCCTCATTTGCCATTGAGACATAATGAGGGCATGCTCATCCTATCAAGCCAGGGAAGTCGATGCCCAGTACCTACAACCTACATAAAAAAACCACTACATGTACATGTGCATATATAAATATAATAATAGACAATGGTAGGGATGGTTGGGACGTGTGGACCCAACTCAATGCAGGTAACTATGCCTCCTCCTCTACCATATAGGCACGTCAAAGAGAAAAGAAAACATACATGATAACAAACACAATACCATACACATGCAGGTATGGGGTAAGTACCAAATATGAATAATCATCTAAATTACATCAATTAATACATGCATATGAAACATCATATAAAATCCATCATTACTAAATTTAACCATCACATAATGTTTTTGGTTCAAATCTAAGCATGATAATCAGCATCAAAGTATAACTGTTTAATTACACACCATAATATAAATATGAAATATGTCTGGTCTAATCCGCTAAGGTAAAAAAGTATCAGCTAAAACATAGTCTCCACAGTAATAAGTTGTGAGGGGTATTACATGATCTTTGTGCATTCATCATCTTGGAATTCATAGTGGAGTGAATACTTCACTATTTCATTTTCCTTTGAATGCTCAAACCCTACTTTAAATGACATATCTTGATTGTATAACTTCTCATATTCTTTAATTAGATTACCATCACTGAGGGTCTCAAATTTTCATTTTAGATAACTTCTCACATCTTCTAAATGTAAAACTTCATCTAGCATGAATGATAATGGAAGACTAGGGTCTTATTCCAAGGGTTCTATCGGTTCCCTTTTACCTCTAGGTCTAACTGAACCTCTTATATGGTGAACGAGTGATATATCCATGACTTCTTTAAAAGCTTTAACTTGATATATTTGTTGGAAATATTCAGGAATTAACCGAGTTACTAAGAGGGCAGGGGTGAATCAGTAACTCTGAATTTTATTTCAATTTAACATGTAATTTACTTTAACCTTTGCATACAGAAAGCATGAAACTTAAGAGCATTCACAATAATGACACATAGATTTGGTTACCCAGAAACCTTCCAAAAAGAAAGTAAAACTGGGGTGGGGATGAAACCCACAAAGCTTTAATACTGCAGAATAAAGTTGGCCGGTTAAGGCTTACAATTTGATCACTTCTGATGATCTGCCCTGTTAGGAGCAATAAGGATTACTAAATCCACCCTGTTAAAGGATTTACAAACATACAATGAAGTATGCACTCGGTAAAGAGATTTTACAAAAGACTGTTAAGTCTACCCGGTTAAAGGATTTAGTACTGATTCACCTATTAGGATGAAAGAGTAGATCTCTTGCTTTGCAACTGGATTGCTGATTGAGATTCGCTGATGTACTAATCACCTTCTGTGATGAATTTGTCTTTGTTGTTCCTTATACTGCTGAAGCCCTTTGTAATTCGCTTATCTCTGCCTTTCTTTCTTTTTCACATATATTCTTCTTACATTACTCTTGACATTTTTACAACATTGTTTATATACAAGTCTTAAACAATTAATTACAATTACAATTACAAAGTCAGCTTGACAAATAAACATAAGTGCTACTAAGTCGGCCCAAGTATGGTTACACGGTTCCTGCAAACTAACTCGGTGACTTTCTGATACTCGGCGTCCACTGCATTACTTGGCATCGTCATGCACTCGGTAGAAGTGAAGGCACGGTTCATACTGATCACTCGGTAGGTTTTGAACTTGGTAAATATTGGTGACTCGGTAGACATGATGTTACTCAGTTTACACTGTCCTGTTTGGTTTGTACTAACTTGCTCGGTTTGCACTGTCTACTCGGTCTGCACTGTCTTCTAGGTTTGCACTGTCTGTTCAGTTTGCACTGTCTGCTCGGTTTGCATTGTCTGCTTGGTTTGCACTGTCTGCTCGGTTTGTACTGTCTGCTCAGTTTGCACTGTCCGCTCGGTTTGCACTCAGAATGCAAATAAGTGTTGTCACTAGTGGCAATTCTATCTAATGCCAACAATCTCCCCCTTTGGCATTAGTGACAAAAAACACTTATTGGCCAAAACTTATATACATGAATCATGCTAAGTTTTATTTTGATTTTTCAAAATTTGTCTTTGTTATAGGGCTTTATACATTGTCTCCCCCTTTCAATGTGCTAACTGTTTCTATACAAATCTTCTTCTATACATATATCTCCCTCTATACATATCTCCCCCTTTTTGACGATAATGCCAAGGGTGTATATACAAGTTATTTACAGAGAGAATCCAAAATTTGATAGAAAATCAGAATGTACTTTCATTATTAGTGCCAGGGTTCTGTCCCAACTTTCTTGCAGAATCTTACATGTTTGGATTGCAATTTGGACTTCTGCAGAGAGTTCAATCATGTGATCTGCTATAGAGAACTGATTGTCATGAATCAATATTTTGGAATGTTCAATGTGCTTATACATTGTATTCATGATGGGAAGGATCATGTGTTGGATGTCTAGCAGTGTGGACCGGATCCTTGTGTCTTCTTTCAATAGATCAGACTGCATATTCGATAGGTGTGATATTTTCATGTGATGAGAAGAGCTTGAAGTTGGTTCAAGTTGCAGCTTCTGTATGCTAATCTTCATATCCTCATCCATTTTATTCATTTTATCCTTAACATCCTTTGTGAACTCGGCAATATTGCACAATCTGGCCAAAAGAGAGGTAGCATTTGAATAGATAGATTCAATGTTTGACAAAACTGAAGACAATTCTACTTGGTTAATAGCTATGTGCTGAGCAATGTGCTCAAGCACTTTATTGTTGAATCTCTTCTCGGATCTTTCAACTAACTTTTCTATCCCAGATGAATCCTCATTGTATTTATTAACTGCTTCTGCTAATTGTAGCAAAACATGTTGAGAGGAGTCTACTTTAATACCTAATGCATTAGACAAAATGTCCTTAGCATCCTTGATGATTTGATATTCCTTGTCTCTCTCCTCTTTAAGCTTCTTTTGTTTTGCTTTCCTTTGGAGGATCTCACCTATATTTTGCATTTGGTTCACTGATAGATTTGCAAAATCCAATGTTGGAATCTCTATCTCTTCATCTAGGTCTATATCCTCTACTACATTCTTACCCAAAAATTTTATACTCGGTAGAGCCTTAGGCTTATCTGTACTTAATGCCTTGGTAGTAGTGATAGTAGATATAGTAGGGCTGGCTATAGAGAGTGGTATACTTTCTACTGGAGAACTTAAAATATTTACACTTGAAGATTCAAAAACTGGAAAACTTACTACTGGAAAACTTGATGATGCGGGAGACTGCAACTCGGTAGAAGAAATGGTAGTTGCTTCTGTTGTTGCTATAGATGATTGGACAAATGTTGAAGTTGTCACAACCATGCTTGAAGGTGTCTCCGGGCTGGATGTAGAAACTTTTACTGGAGAGGTAGGAAGGGATGCAATGACTTCTGCTGCTATCCTCACAGTATCATCTACCTCAGTGTCTTCTTCTTGTTCATCACTGTCATCTTCAATATCTTTTATTATTACTGTTTCAATACTCGGTTGGTGAAGGTGGTATATGTTCTTCTGTGTAGCATTTGCAGCCTTCACAACCGATTTGATATTGTTGATCAAAATCAAACAAGTATTGAACCTTAGTGTCATCTTATTTTCATTTTCTTTTAATGCCTTCTTTACTTCATCATTTTTCAAGCTCGGCATTAACTGTCTCAGGGTTTGATCAAATATGTCTATCACAGTTTGCTTTTCATTGCTCCATCTCATTTTTATTGGATTTAATAAGACAGCTGGAACTTGTGGGGCTATGTCATCAGGAGAGTATTTTCACTGTCCGATCTTTTCAATAACAACATCTTCTATTTCCTTCTGTTCTATTTCCGATCTGGTTTCATATTTAAAATATTTTATGTTACTTACTCCAGATCCTGATCCGTCTCTAAAGAGTTTGATCTTTTCTTGAAAGTTTAGAGGAGGCCTTTTGAATACTATGTCTTTATCTTCCTTGTCTGCCTTGTCTGCCTCGCCTCTTGCATTTCTCCTTGTAAATACAATAGTGGGAGGCTTAGGTGCCTTAGTGATGAATACCTTTCCTTTCTTCTTTGCAGGTTCTGGTTCCTCTATTTTCTCATCCTTTTCCTCTTCTTCTTCTTCATCTTTTTCTTCTTTGTCCTCGGTTATCATTTTCATTTTAGCTATCCTCTTCTTTCCGTTGTTTACCGCCTGTGGAAGCTTTATGCTTAGTTCAATTCTCACCTTAGCTTCATCATATGTTCCAAAATATGGAGCTTTGGGATTGACAGGCTGATTAAGAAGAGCTTCAATGATATTCTTGGTTTCATCAATATTTACCTCATAAGGAAGAGGTTTTACATATACAGTCCTCGGTTTAGCTGCTTGAATATATACATTATCACAATCCACCATAAAACAAATGTCATCTTTGTAATCTTCCACCAACTTCTGTGGAATCCAAAATCTGTCATTCATTCTCTCTTTGAAAGACTCAAAATAATTATCCATGATGCTTTCAAAATTTTCACCCATTTCTGAGATGTATTCATTTATTTCATAAAGTGCTGGCACATCTTTTCTCCATACAACTTTTCCTTTAGAAGGGAAGAATTTCTGAGCATAGAAGAATAAACAGACCAATAAGGATCCAAACTTACATGGATTGTTTTTGGAAGTTTGAATGCTTTCCATGTTTTTGTTAAACTGCTTTAACAATAAGTCTGCTAGGTCAAATGTTAAGTTATTCTTGACCACTTTGTATGCTAGGTCAATAGCTTCACAGGAGACACTATTCTGTCGACTAGAACTGTAAATCTTATGGGCAATAATGTGTGTACCAAACTTCAGTTCAGCATCGGTAATGCTGCTAACTTTCATGCCTCTACCGTCCCATTCGGCTAGGGTTTTCTTCTCTAGTTCCGTCCGACCTAGGGTTTTGGTAGTTTTTGCTTTGTTTAACATGGGAAGACCGGTGATTTGATGAATCATCTTCTTTTTGATCTCTATGGGTTGCTCAAGCCAAATCTTGCCATCATGTACACGGCTGAGAATGTATCTAACCCATTTATCTCAAAAGTTTCGAGGTAGATGTGCAATGTGAACTAAACCTTTATCTTCCAGATGTTTGTGCTTGGGTTTCAGAATACCATCCTCACACAATTCCTCACGCACAATATCTAGTTCTAGGTTCCCCATTTCATGAATTGAACAGTTGAAATGATTGCGGATATCGTTAATAAGTAGTACCTTAGGAGGAATCTGAGATTGAGCTCCATTCAGATCTAGTGCTGCTGCAATTGCGGGCACGATCTTGAAATCTGGTGCTTTCCATTCCCCTTGGACTAACATATCAGATCCTTTCTTCGCTGAGGTGCTGGATGATGCCATGGTAGCTCACAGAAAATTCCTTTTGCAAAAGTATTGAATTGCTGGGTTGCTTTTGAAATTTTCTTCTCTCAAAGTGCTAAAGGTTCGTGGTGAAGAATGAGTTTGATTACTTGCCTTTTGTTTATAACTCTGTCATTAATGCTCAGTACAAATTAGGGTATGAATTCTGATAGACTGTCACCCACTAAGAATTAATTGCTCGGTAAAGACTTCGCAACTCGGTGAACTTGAGAATTCATATTGCTCCGACCTCGCTCGGTAAAGACGGGTACCGACCTTGCTCGGTGAAGACTGATACCGACCTTGCTGTGATCTTACTGCATCTTGTATGCTGATTTAGATCTTTCTTTTAATTCAGTTCTGGAACTGCTTGAGATTGGTCTATGAGAATACAGTTCCAGTGCTTTCTTGGAAATTTGGTTTGAGTCGGTAGAGCCATCCATTCCATTACTTGGACTGGATTGCTCGGTAGATTTAGGAATCTATTTTTGTCTCACCTGTTTCCTGACCTTAGTTGCTTCATTCTTCTTTCCATCTTCAACTTCACTAGCATTCATGTAGTTTCTGGCTATGTGACCAAGTTTAGTGCATTTGAAGCATCTTACGGTAGTATCTCTTTTCCTTAGATGATGTTTTATGCAATTCATGCCAATGTGTCTATATTCTCCATAGTAATGACATCTACACCAGGTGTTGTAGTCCCATCCAAACATTGCTTTCATAATTTGTTCTACTTGATTAAATGTCTTGGATCTGCACTCGGATACCTTGTGACCTTGTTTGTTGCACTTGTGACAATTACCTCTGAATCTTGGTTTTTCCTTGCATTCATTTGCTTTGTGACCAGGTTGATTACAGTTGTAACATTTTCCATTGAATTCTGCTTTTTCATTATTCCAACATTTATTTGAAGTATGTCCTATTTTACCACAATGATTACAAGTAGGTTTTTGATTTCTTTGAGTACCTTGCTTAGAGGATTCACCTTCTCCTTTGTATCCAAGTCCTACTTTTCCTTTTTGCCTATGAAGATTTCGCTCATACAGCTGATTCAAGTCTTCTTGACTTTTTAGCATTCCTTCATTGATTTGTTTTTCAGTGTTTAGGTCATCCACCAATCTTAGATTGATTTCCTTTTCAGATCTTAGTTCTTCTCTTGTGCTTTCTATTTCTGATCTTAGATTCAGAATTTCCTCATTTGTATAAGAGATCTGATCAATTAGGTTTTCTAGCTGAAGGGTTTTATTTTGGACTTCAATGTTCCTTCCATCTAATTCATCTTTCAACTTGTTTCTTTGTTCCAAGATCTCATAGAATCTTGTAGAGTGTAGCTCTTGTTCTTTTTTTAATTTTCTCACTTCTTCCTGTAGAGACCCATTCTTTTCTAGGAGTTCTTTGATAGCATTGTTTGCTTCATCTGAGTTATTTGAGGGAAAAAGATCTTCAATCTTTTCTTCAATGTAATTCTGATCATTCATCTGATTTGCAAGTTCCTTCCTTCTTCTTAGGGATTGGGAAAGATGTTCTTTTGCTTCTTTGAGTTTAGCTATGGCCATTTCTAGATCTAGCTTATCATTTTCAATCACCTTGTTCAGTTTGAATACCTCCATTGTCCTGGATCTTTTCTCAAGCTAGTTAGGCTTTGACTAGAGAACCAATGCTGCTCTGATACCAATTGTTGGAAATATTCAAGAATTAACCGAGTTACTGAGAGGGGAGGGGTGAATCAGTAACTCTGAATTTTCTTTCAATTTAACATGTAATTTACTTTAACCTTTGCATACAGAAAGCATGAAACTTAAGAGCATTCACAATAATGACACATAGATTTGGTTACCCAGAAACCTTCCAAAAAGAAAGTAAAACTGGGGTGGGGATGAAACCCACAAAGCTTTAATACTGCAGAATAAAGTTGGCCGGTTAAGGCTTACAATTTGATCACTTCTGATGATCTGCCCTATTAGGAGCAATAAGGATTGCTAAATCCACCCTGTTAAAGGATTTACAAACATACAATGAAGTATGCACTCGGTAAAGAGATTTTACAAAAGACTGTTAAGTCTACCCGGTTAAAGGATTTAGTACTGATTCACCTGTTAGGATAAAACAATAGATCTTTTGCTTTGCAACTGGATTGCTGATTGAGATTCGCTAATGTACTGATCACCTTCTATGATGAATTTGTCTTTGCTGTTCCTTATACTGCTGAAGCCCTTTGTAATTCGCTTATCTTTGCCTTTCTTTCTTTTTCACATATATTCTTCTTACATTACTCTTGACATTTTTACAACATTGTTTATATACAAGTCTTAAACAATTAATTACAATTACAATTACAAAGTCGGCTTGACAAATAAACATAAGTGCTACTAAGTCGGCCCAAGTATGGTTACACGGTTCCTGCAAACTAACTCGGTGACTTTCTGATACTCGGCGTCCACTGCATTACTCAGCATCGTCATGCACTCGGTAGAAGTGAAGGCACGGTTCATACTGATCACTCAGTAGGTTTTGAACTCGGTAAATACTGGTGACTCGATAGACATGATGTTACTTGGTTTACACTGTCCTGTTCAGTTTGTACTAACTTGCTCGGTTTGCACTATCTACTCGGTTTGCACTGTCTGTTCGGTTTGCACTGTCTACTTAGTTTGCACTGTCTGCTCGGTTTGCACTATTTGCTCAGTTTGCACTGTCTGCTCGGTTTGCACTGTCTGCTCGATTTGCACTGTCTGCTCGGTTTGCACTCAGAATGCAAATAAGTGTTGTCACTAGTGGCAATTCTGTCTAATGCCAACAATATTTTCTTACTAAAATACCTCAAATTCATGATATAGGGCTTTCCATAGATCCGACATGAAATTCTTTACCAAATCCTGTAAACTACTCTCAATCACCACTTTATTGATATCCTTATCGCTTGTAGTCACTTGAATGATCAAATAGTACCGATCATAAGATTTTAACCTTTCAATCTTTCAATATTCTTACATCGCATTCAATTCCTTTGGTATTTCTTTCCAAAAACTATCCTATGTTTATTGCCAAACTTCATACTTTTTGCGAACTCACATTCATTCATATTATCTCATGTGCTCTTAACCATATCATCATTTTATCACATACTATCTTACACTAAGTGTGTAAGAGTCAATTCATTCTACTCTAAATTTTACACTTTTCTGATCTCCTAGTCTAATACATTATTTATGAATTAACTACTTTAAATGCTTTAAGATGGGTTAGGAAAATATTTGTACTTACTATCAGAGACTTCCCCTATTTGATTACCTTCCATACTGAGTGTGTATGCTTGATTTGTGGCTTTAACAAATTTCACTTCTTCTAAATTACTACAGCATCATTTCTAACTATTGTTTGCATTCTCATTTCTCCTTGTCTAGCTTCTAGGATTAGGGTTTCACATGTTGTTCATTCTGCAAAATATTTTTGTATGAACAATTTTTTTTGCATATCTAGAAAACTACTCCATTGTTTCCATATCTTAGTCCTATCTGGTTGATTTGTGATCTACAATTCCTGGCAATGTGTCCAATCTTCTTGCATCTATAAAATAGAACTCCATTTGTTTTTTTCATATCTTCAATAGGTATCTTATCTACATGGTTCGTATCTCTAAACATTCTACTACTACTATTATTATAATTAGATCTAGATTTCTTACATTCAATAGCTTAATGTCCAAAGCCATGATAATTATAACAATAACCATTGAGATGTTTGAATTGATTACTTATGCAATCTTTTTTCATATGTCCAAAAGTATTACATGCAAAATATCTACCTTTGAATTCTCTTTGTGTATCTTTAGGTGGTTCATCTTCTTTAGGTTGATTAGGTATGTCTTTAGATTTGTTAGGTTCATCATGTTTCTTTTCATCTTTGTTCTCAGAGATTTTCAAATCTAGTTCCTTGTGTTCTTCACTTATCTTAGATGAGTTAAATCAAAGACCAGTTGTATCATAATATGGCTTTTGATAAGACAATTGTTCATCAATCTTCTCACTAGTGGAATATAGTTTCTCATGATGTTGTTTAGACTGAGTCAATTCACCTTTCACAATTGTGTTGTACTTCTTAAGTTCAGCATACTGCAATTTGGTTTTCTCAAGCTTAGATGTCACTTTACAACATTTAGACTTCAAATCTTCATTTTTAGATTTCATTTATTATTGTTGTTTCCCACTTTCAAACTTAACTTTAGATCTATAATCTTCAACTCGTGTTTAGGGATCCCATTTTCTTTCTTTAGATTTGAAATTTCATTACAACCCTTTAATTGCATTATAGGTTCTTTCTTTGATTTCAGTTCTTCCACTTTTTCTTTAAGTTTCTCCATGAACTTCATTGCATCATCATATTTCCATTTCAGAGTATCTCTTTCTTCAGTAAGAATATCAATTTGTTTAAGAGCTTCTTCAAGATTGTTCTATAATTGATCTATATCCATAGAGATCTTACTCAAGTTCCTAGGCTTTTTCTCAATAATTTTATTCCAAGTAACTAAGCTCTGATATGAATTGCTACAAGTAGTGGTTGGTGTTGCACAAAAAAATCAACTCGTGAATGCCCGATAAAACCACTAGACTTATAAAATAAACAGGAGGTGGTTAAGCCATGTCACGAATATTGAGAGGAGTGCTAATATATATATATATACACACACACACACAAACATATATATATATAATATATATATATATATATATATATATATATATATATATATATATATATATATATATATATATATATATAAATATATATATATATATATATATATA